>JAGDQP010001481.1:88627-121921 GCA_022664845.1 Lepisma saccharinum
TATATGCATTAGGAAATTTAATAAAATTAGTGACCAAGGGCACATGGAGGTTAGGTAAAGTCAGGTACTGTTTTTTTTTTTTTATTGGACACACGGTTAAATCGTGGAATCCCTGAAACTAAGGTTTTAATGAATTTAGAACCTGCGTTAGCAACAAAACAGTGACAATGATTTTAATGTATGAGAGAGAGTTCCGATTCACATATCAACTCGGAACATGTCACTGTCTACTGCAGGAACCAATAAGATAACAGGAATCGCTACCGTTGTGGTTTTTCGGGCGCAAATTCAAATAATGCATTCCGGCCAGGACACTGCAGACTTTCCTCGCAATGTTCCTATGCCTGGCGCTCTGAGGTGCACTCAGCCTTGTATCAAACTGAGAACCAAAGTATCCTTGGTATTCCTGGGCATCTTGAAAGATAAAGACGGTCGAGCGTGGGACTAACCACCCAGCTCAGTATGTGCCATAATTCGAGAATATGTGGAGCGCTACATCCGCATCGCACATTACTTCCCCCCCCCCCCCCCTATATTCTCACTCTTAAAATTCAAATATGGGATTTAGAAAACAAGAAAAGTGGTCCAGATTTCGGATCTGTGAAACGATAGATGAAATTTAGCTTTCTCTCTTAGCAGCTCGAGTGGTGGCTGTAGCCATGTTTAGAAAAGGTGAGTTTGCAAGATCTCTGACAGCAACAGACAGCGTTCACGTTTATACTTATGGCTCAAGGGTGATTGGATGAATTAAGTTTAATAAAGAAAACACATCTTTCAAATCTAGTTTTCAATTCTAAATAGTGCGCTAGACAACGATTCCTGTTTTCTCTCACTACTAGAAATAACGGATATTGAAACTGATGAGACGTTTACATTACACGAATCCTCAAAAAATGTCAAGAGGCGAGTAATTCGCCAATTATGTTTCTGAAACTTAAAATTCTGAGAAGTTTCCCGAATTTTCAAAAATTACGTTTAGTTTGTTCCACATAATTAACGTAAAATGTGTGGATGCCCACGTACAAAATCTATTATACAACTTTTATCTCAGCAATCGCTCGTAAGCTATTGCAACGTTCATTTGAGGCAATCAGAGCATTCATAGAATACCGTTCGCTCAACATTCTACGAACCATCATACTAAACAGTTAAACGAATAATGAAAAATACATTTCCCTCTACGTTCATAGAGTTTTCGTATGATACGGATTAATACTGTCATTGAAGGAATGTGTTTACAGAGAATGTTCTGTATACATACATAGAGAGAAAGAAAATGCAAGTTCAAAAGAAGCTTGTACAATGTAAGATTCTGAGGAATTTGCTCAGTCAGTGTTAATTTCACCAAGTAAGGAATGTTTGCTCTACAGATATGACCAAGGTGAGAAAAGAAGAAAGAAAGAGGCATTTACTACTGTTCAATAAACAAAATCTACGTCACAAGATGCTAAGTCGCAACCAGTCAGGATCTTGCTAGTAATCGCTTAAAACATTATACTGATGCAGAGAAATACGTCAGGGTGTTATATGTCCCAACATTTTGTGCGGTTTGCTGTCACTAGACGATACGTGAGCAAAACTTAAGAACTTTTATGATCAAGAAATAAGTGTAACAGTATACACAAATGTTTTGAAGCTATGACGGAATATGAACTCTATTGTTTATTCTTATACTTTTATAACCAACGTATGTAATTTAGGCAAGAGAATTGCTTTCCACATAAAGGTATGGTTGATATTATTAGTCAAAAAAAATTCGGGACCATACAGGAATCAAGATCTGCGTCTCGCTGTCCCGATAATAATTTCTCGGGACACAAAATGATCCAGTTTTCAACTTCAGAGTTATTTAAACAATTAACTGATTTTTCTAAGGAATTTTGCACCGACCATAATGATGCTAAGAAGAAAAGTATACTTTAATAAAACTGGACACGCAATAATGGAAAATATTTTTAAAAAATCGATAAAACAGAATATTATCAGGTGGTAAAAATTTTTTTTTTTTAATTACTGATCAAAGATATCTGATTCTGTATATTATTGATCCGTTGGCCTAGTCGTTTGCGTGTCTGACTAAGGATTGAGGGGTCCCGGGTTCGATTCCTGGCGCTGCCAAGGATTTTTCCCAAGGCGTGCGGGTCTGGAACGGTGCCCACCCAGCATCGTGATGCAATTGAGGAGCTGCTATAAATAAAGATGGCGATCACAGTGAGAGCTTAGGCTCAGTTTTGAAATACAGCAGCCCTAACATAAAGGTAAATTTTGTATTTAAAAACCTTTAATTTATTTATGAACTTTAGGCATCTATGGCTCAATCCTTAGGTAACTCGACTTCGTTCTCCTGCAATTTTGCGACAATCAACGAACCACTGGCTACTTCAAACCGACTTTCGATACGTACAGATTGAAAAGAAACAAGAAAAACGATTACGGAACACAACAAGCACCTAATTATTTTATTTTCTCAAAATTAATTAGCACAACATGAATCATCTCTCCTCTTTGAAGTAAGATATTGTTACTTAAAAATTTTAAAAGGTTAATCGGCCGTTCGCAAGTACAACCCCTTTCTCTTCCTTTTCAAGTACCTGTTCTTGCATTGTTATTTTTTATATTTGACATGTTTTCCACTACTCCTGTAATTGGGTCATATCTCATACGTATCTCGCTAGCAGTGAAAAAAAACACATTTCCAGTCACATTATTAGTTTTGTTCACATATCTTCAGATGTTCCCTATTAATGGTGGAAATGCGTGTTTCACCTGCAGCACCCATTTTTAAATATTAGTGTTAACTTATTTATTCACGACACAAGAAACCTCATTTTTGAATGTGGTGTGCGTGAGCCCGACACTATCATGAAAGGAACATTTCAGCTCAGAACAAATCACAATTACTGCGACACACTGGTATGACATTCAATATTTCCAGAAAACACAGGAGCTATTTATATCGCTAATTTTCTTGCTCACGAATCGATACAACTGTAGACGTTCTTTTTATGGGTTGTGTTGCCTATTTTTCTCCACTGCATACTTGTTTTGCACTTTTAAGCCAACAAAAATAACGCATTCCACTTAACTATGCAAACCGAGCAATGACCTCTCGTCACGCACACCAAGAACTACGAGGAATCCTTTCAAGCGAAGGTCAGCGGTAGGTCACAAGACGAAAGTTCATGAAGTTCTTAAAAACAAAAAGCTAGATGAAGTTCATAAAAATCCTCCTTGGAAGCAAATCATCATTTTATACTTGCTTTTAAGAAAATTTCAAAGGGAAATTTAATTAATACTAGATGTATTTGCAGAAGCAGAAAAAGGTTTGAAACTACGAAACTGCCAGCCTCAGCTTAGCTTACCAATTCCTACACCAATCTGTAGCTATAATTCGCTCTTCTTGATCAGTCAGGGTGTTTAAATGCGTGGTCAGACCTTACGAAGCTGAAATTCATACTGACTATCTGAGCTGCCAAAGTCTCTTCCAAAGCATAAATATCGAAGTTCACGAACTAAAATAAATAAGGCAATAAATACAGAGAACACGTATACAAATACAAGTTATAATTTTCCAATAGTATGTTATTAAATTAAAAAAAAAAAAAAACTTCTTAGCTAACATTTCGCTAGTCATACTGGATGCGAAACATTGGTAGGGATAGAAATTCCTAGTAGTTTTTAAAATTAAAACTTTTTAAACCATGGAACTATAGTTACTTTTATGACAAACAACACCGTGGAGTCACAAATGACCCATTTAAGAAATTGATTTATAGAAGCAACTGAAATAAGGTTATTTTTTACATTCTTTTCTTTAGTTCACAATGGTTCGTGTTGTCCTCACATCTTGCAACGTTAATTTAACTCATTTCCCGACGTCATACAATGATACAATTTTGCACAGCGATGTAAGTCGGGTGACAATACAATATTCCACTGTTACTTTCATATATTTCTATATTTTAAAAGCATATTTTAATAGGGACTTCTTTATCCTAAAATACATACAAGCCTGCAACGATGTTGGGTTTTGACTGGTTGCAGAACACTTTAGGATTTGGGTCACAATAGATTAGCTTGAGAAAAAGTATCGAACACCGAAATAACTCGAAAAAAAGTTAAAAAAAAATAATAATAAAAATAAATACACACTTTTCTCAAACAATTCGTACTAAAAAGTAAAAAAATAATTTTGTTTATGCACGACTAAAAAGAAAAGCATAAGGGGCACCAATTCAAGAATTTATAAAGTGACTGTATATGAAAGCGCGCATGCTTTCCTTTTTAGTCATGCATAAACATATTTTTTTTTTCTTTTGAAGCTATTACTCTTCTTACTGATTCAGAAAAAAAACATCTGGGGTAAGTTTACAAATGTACTACTTAAAGAAATAAATAAATAAAGGTACTGTGAGCAAAATGCTACTTCACAAAACCGTGGGGTCTATGTGACATCAACCTCTAAATTCTGTATTCTACATTAAGCAAAACGTTTGATTAATGTTGACATTTCAACTGCCACCAAAAACATGGAAGTAGAAGATATAATTCTAATTCTGTACACGTGAGTCGAAAATAAATAATGTATCACTAAGGACTCAATAAATAATGTGAGCATGTGCCCCGAACCGACAAACTATGAAATAATAAAAACAGCTGGACCCATTTTGAAACTGCAACTTTAATCCAAATCCGATAGGTAGGTGAAGATACAAAATTTCAACGCTGGCTGCGAATGCGTAAATAGAATCAAAAAGTTCTAGGGTTAAGAAAAAATGTTGGCTGCTTTACTCGAAGAATGAATATTATTTCCATAGACAATAAGGAACTTTCATTAGGCTTTGGCTCTATGCACTATATCCATTCCACGAATATTAACCTATATTAGAGAACCTGATTCTTCGAGATGAAGACAGGTTCAACTCGAATTGTGTTGTGACAAACTTCATTCTCGTGAGGTCTCACGATAGGTCTAGGGTTATCAACCGACCGGTTTTTATCGGTCATGTCCGTCTTTTTAGCCTTTTTAGTAATGTCTAGCCGGCATTTGTCTTTTTCTTCAAAAAGTCCGACATTTTAAAAATAAAATGAGCAAGACATTACTACAGATAAATTTGCATGGTTTGTGTTATTTACGGTAAACTTTATGGTCAGGATCGGTAATTCGTTGCTATATATTAGCTACTAAGGTGACTGGTTGGTAGTACTATTTTTGTCTCCGTTCGCGAAATTGCGAAAAATTCAAGAGATTGGTAACAATTAGCATATCAACAAGTACCGTAATATGTTTGTCTTAAACCTCTCCACACCGTCACGATTCGCCCCTTACCTATTAAAATCCACACCCATTCCGGGACTCGAACCCGGGATATTCGTGCAGCCGCAGACCGCACGGCCGGCAACTCCCGCCGGGGTCTTTTGAACGGAGTGATTCGATCCTTAGCTGACCAGTTCGTTTAGAAAGGGCCAGTAACAATTCAGTAATAATAAAAGCTGTGGAGACAAAAAAATAATCCAAACTTACATCGTATATTAAAAATGAATGTATTGTTGAATAAGACTTTTAACTAAAAAGACGTCGGAGAAAGTGTAAATTAACAAGCCTAAACACAGACTTTCTTAGCTACTCGTATACAAAATTATCATTAATAACATTGATCTTGAAGTCCAACTATTGTACGGGAAACGCATAAAAAGGAAACCAGATACCGAAACAGAACGGGATACAGCTCCCTAGTAGCATGGGAAGTCATGGTTGGCCAATCAAGCCGCAACTTTCAACTGCTCGAAAATACAGCCTGCGACAGCAGGTGCTAAGAGACATTCACAGCATCTAGAAACTAAACAAAATACACTTATCTTGTGGAAAGTCAACCACTGACAGGCTAGGTTAGCAAAAAAATAGTTCGTCTATTCTGTTCGGCACAAGCATACATAATTCAATTTACATCTCTCCCTCTTCTTCAACGAACCTCTGCTGAATTTCCCACATACACATGAAAGATACAATACCACAAGACGTCTAAAAAGTGGTTTACACAAACCTTGGTAAAAGGAAGCATATATATATATATCTTACTATGCGGATTTATATTTTGTCGAACAATAATCACATTGTTGTAAAATCACAGATAAAGCACCGAAATTTCGATTTTTGAAATATATTCCTTGCTTGAGCACAATGGATGTAGTTTAAGTATTAGATTTTTTTTTTAAATTTTATTCTACACATGTTTTTTTTTAAATTTTATTCTACACAATCAGTTATCCTCGGATATTAGAACTTCATAGCTATATTACTTTCACGTTACATTTCCATAATATACTGTACTACTTCACAAAGTAAGATACTAATTGGAAATAAAAAGTGCTTAAACAGGTAACAAAAAAAAAAAAAAAAAAAAAAAAAGTGTAGCCAGCTTTTGATTTTTGGGACCACATACATCACCTTGAGATTTGTGCATTTTGTTACATGCTTTTTCCCTGGTTTGATGTGTTTGTGAATATACGCAGGGGTGTTTGAAACCAAGTACGAAGAAGTAGTAATTAATCGCCTTTGCAACGACCGGCAGACGTTGGGCGTTGTTAATTTTTTCAGAGCTATTTGTAAAGACTGCCCGGACTGTTCCCTACTGGGATTCAAAGGCTACGCAAAATATTCATGAAAATGTACACAACAAATGTCAAGCCGCTTAGAGTCACTCGTCAACCTATAATCGGATCACGATATATACGGTACCCAGGGTGACCAGACATACTTTTTATAAGAGTATTTTCTAACTGAATGTCTTGTAACTTATAAATTCCGAATACATTATACAAGGGTTGTAGTTAAAAGTTGATATAATCGAATCTAATTTTTAGAAAGAGAGCACGTACTGGACTTCAAAAGGAATTTTTAACTAAAATTAATGTGTCAATATCACCGTGACGGGAAATGATTGGATGATAATGTAGGCTGGAAGAATATGTGAATTTAAAACAGCAGCTTACAATTGAGGTCCTTAGAACCGGAGCGATCTAAATTGCATTTTCAATTTAAAAAGTTGGAGTTCATTTTTGGAACATAAGAAAAATATGTGGTATAAAATGACTAACATTTTGCTCAAAAACTCACTAAAGTCCAATATATTTTCGTGAAAAGTGCGAATATTCTGTCACATATAGTTCGTGTTATATACAAAAATACGAACTCCCAATCGTTTTTATCTGAAAATGTCACTTATATCATTCTGGTTCTAAAGGCCTCAATTATTGTCGAATCAATTAGGAAAGTCGAAGCAGCTTCGGATTGGAATATTTATCGCAACTGGAAGAGAAAACTACAATGAATTATTTACGTATAAAATTCACTGGGACCCCGATTCCTTACTTGTCAAATGATGGGAATTCATTGGACGAGCTTCGAGAACGAAGCTTTATAATGGTAGCAATTACTAGAATTCCACCTTATTTTCATCTATTTAATGTTTTGCGCATGCGCACCTTTATAGCATATACAGTATTCTCTTTTCTGTCAACAAATTTCTGGTTACCCTATGTACCACAGGTTCCCGTTAATATTTTTATGATCCCTTACTAAGGTTCTTTATCTTCAAATATAAAAATTCAATGTTAGCCACTGTCTATACTCTCGTAATAACACGCACATTCTATATATGAATAATATTTTCCCATTCAAATGTGCGTATCAATGTTTAATTGGACAAGGTCATTCCTTGTTCCTCATAGTCAGTTTTCTGAAAAGTACATAAACAAAGGACGAATTACTCGGCTCGTTTCACACTAATAAAACGCCAAGGTTCCTATTTTTATTTGCATATACGCAGCATACACGATCACATATTATTTCCGTGCCACGTCATGGTATTAAAAAATAGATTAAGAAGGACATGTAACATTTCCCTGGAATTTTCTTAAGAACCTGGCGGTGTAACAATATCGACACATGGGATCCTGTTCATTTACAGAAATTGTGATATTAAAGAATCTACACTAAAGCTAATCCTTAACTTTTTTTCTTATGAAGAAGAGGAAACACTATGACAATTTCGTAAGGCGCGTACGATAGTGGTAGGGTGGGAGAAAGGTTCCAATAGAAGCTAGACGGCCAGGGCCTATTCTGTATGCCCCTTCAAATGCATCGCAGCATTTGCCTAGTATGACAGGAAAAACTCTGGAAAAACCTAGTCAGGATGGTCGGCTACTGGTATTGATCCCAGGACCTCCCGAATGCTAAGCCAACACTCTACAACTTAACCACGGCCGCTCGGTACAAAGTAACAAGAACACTATCGTATTAATTTATAGCTGGTATTGCCAGCAAATTATACCACCATAGGCTGGGCAGTGAAATACTGAAACTAAACTTGGGAATTATTAAAACGCTTATTAGCCTACTTGAGATTATAGAACTCTGTGAAACACTACCAAAGAGCGGGGTGAGGTGAGTTTCAGTCCATAACATAGACAAAAAGCGCTTCACGAAACGACAACGAACTGTTCTTTTATAACATCGCCCATCGCGTCACCTTGGAACCAGCAGATACTATATCAATTTCAGCTTCTTTTGAGAAGAGACAGTTTTAAAGTTTGAAGTTCCATCTAAAGTTGGTATAAATTCATTACATTGCAACACTGTAATTGGAACATTGCGAGAAAAGTCTGCAGCGTCCTTGATGGGATTCCGAACCCGGTCCGCCCGATTCGTACTCACCGCCAGAGCCACTGCGTCTCATTTATCCCATCCCATAGATTTATTTTTTCAACGGATACTGACACACACTTTACGAGCACAAGAGAGACACCTCTTCTTACAAACTCCGACATAAAAAGAACTATAACACAAATAATTAATTCACTTTAGGAGGTATAATTTGGAAAGTTTTAAACAGTCATTAGACTGAAAATTTGTAGAATTAAGGAGATCAAATTAATAAAAGCATAACAACAGGAAATTGCGTTCACTTCCTAAAACAGACACCTAGGGACAGAGTTCAAGAAACCGGAACCTGGATCTCCACTTCCGCTCCCGTGTTCTACTGAATTACATAACTCATAACAGATTCTATACACAGGATATTGTGAAAAACAAGCCATATTACACATACGACGATTTTAAATAGAGACGTGAATAAAAACTAGTACCGTAAGTGTTTATACTTGCCTAATTTTATGGGAGTAAGTGAAGAAAAAGAGAGTATACATTCCATCGGAACTAAATATTTGTGCTCACAAATTAAACGCTTCTGTGGTAAGGAAATACTCGGAACTTAGAAGGAATTGGAATTACTTAAATAAGAGTAAATAAAAATATGAAAAGGATATTTACTTGTACTGTGCGTGATTAAATTATCGACGAGTGTATACTTGCAAGCAAATTCTCAATTGACGAAAGAAAATACTCATTCGCCTGACAGGCGAGAGAATACTTTACTCGCGAGAAAACACTTTCGAGTATTTGCTTCTTTTTGTTCACTTTACCAAGCTGAAAGAAATAAGCAAGTACACCACGTGCATACGTAGTGGGCTTGAATATATATATATATATTCAGATACCAAGATAATAGGGAATGAGTCAATGTTTTAAGGTTGAAAACAGCCCATCTTCGCACTCCCTTCATTGGTTACTTAAAATATATTCGTAATCAGAACCTGTCTGAAAAACCTGACCTGTGCGTAAAATGAAAGCTGAACGTTTCTGCGATGAGGTGAGTAGTACTATTTCGTTTATAAAACTGATTTACTAATGCCAATGATTTTCACGAATTCATTTTTTAAAAAAGGGAAAGTGTCACTATATATTAAAGCTGCACTAAAATCGATCAATTTTTTTTAACAAGAACCCAACCCGTCTGGTTAGCGTGGGAACAGTAGAACAACTCCTCCCTTCGGGGAGAGGCCTCATCCACTAGTGGATTGAATATGGCTGTGATTTATTATTTATTTATCTATTCACAGAAGAATTCTCAACAACTAGATATGCATCACAAATTGATAACCATTACGACAATGAAGAACACTACAATTCTGTTTCAACGTCTTTCCCTACCATACACAAAGATCCGAAAAGAAAAGAATGTGGGTATAGTTGTTATAAAGCCTGGAAATGCGAAACATATTTACTTCTAGAACACACACTTCGAACCTGAAACTACGAATGAGCTTAAACCATGCACGTCTAAATACGACGATGATATTTTCGCAAAAGTTTATGTTGTTTGACTTTGCTTTGCCATTTCGTAGTCACAACGTTATTTACATTCTTTAGCTCCTTATTCCCAGGTGATCATGAACTTTCTATTTACGACTGTTCAATATATCCACAAATACTCATTCCTCAGTAGGGATTCGAGTCTGGAACCTTGGAACATGCCACGTGAAACCTGGAGCGCTCGACCACGGAACTAAAGAACTTGGGATATTTCATATAATTTTAAAACACACCTCAGATTTCGATGAAATTAGGTAAACAACTAAGATTAAGGATGAACTGAAAATGATTCTTTTTTTTCCTGTCATTATACTTGACCCAAAGTAATGGCGCATCAATCTGTTTTCAAACTGCGAAGCACTACTGACCTACAAAACTGAGTGTAACTCGGGCCTTAACACGCTTACAATGATGAATCAAGTATCACTATCCAGCTCTAGGACAGTGCTTTCTAACGATACGCAACTTGACCTTTGACCTTGAACAAAAAAGGTCACCTTTGATTTCCCTGATACGATCTCTCTCTCTCTTTTTTTTAAAGAAAATGATGTAATGTTAAACATATCTACCAAAATTCATAGTAGGCAACAATGGAATCAGCAGACATAACTGTTCAAGTAAACACAACATGACTAAGCTAGTTCCAAAGATTCAGAAAACAAAAAAAAACCTAGAAAACGAGGAACGCAATTTGCCCAATAGGTTGTCTTGAGTCTTAACCGATTACTGAGTGTGTATCAGTCTTAACTAGAACCTATTCAGATAGAGTAGTATAACGAAAAGATGGGTGAAGTACTGCGGGTGTACAAAAATACCATTCTAATAATTGAAGAAAAATCCTCCACAGATTCTTCTATTGTTTGCCGTGTGCATTTGTCAGTTACAAGCCACTTGCAGTAAATAATAACAGTAATAATAATGATAATTAGTACTAAGAACTCCCATGAAGCCTTGGCTTCGCACTCGGGAAGACCTGCGTTCGATATCAGTGGCCGACCATCTTGATATGGGTTTTTTCCTGCCACACCAGGATAGCACCTTCAACTTGGGCCCCGGCCGACTCCTTTTCCTTTCCCTACCCTATCCTGAGCAACAGATGCGTAAGGTCATACATAAATTCAACTTCAAACAAACTCCTATGACATTGTGATGATATATTACTGTGCTTGTTCCACGGCATGCGTCGCAATCACTGTCTACCTAATTTTCACCTATTAGAAATACTATTTTGATAAAAATTTCTTCCGGTAACGTACTGTAGCTACCGCCCAATACTTCTGAATTAAGGAGAAATTTTCATCCTGTTTAGCACTTCAAGATGTTAATTGGGCTCGAAGCTGGAACGTCTGCGTTCCGAAAACGACGCGTTTTTCGATTCATGCTGTTATGAACATTTTTTCTTGTTGTTTCAGGCATAAGATATGAAGACTATATCCCATATTCTATGACATACGACCGTATAAAAACAAGACTTTCATGAAAGACAAATGTATTGTAGGTATTTCGTTTACGTACAGTCTGCTTACTATTTCAGCATCACTGGTAGACACACCATGCTAACAACATCTTTAATAAAACCAAACAAACACAAGCAATGTAGAAATTATGCACTTCAAGGTCATGAGTACAGATTTCTCAGAACAATCACCACAAGCGCAACATTGCGTTTCAATTTACTATTCATTAAACGAAGTGACGATACCTATGCTGGATAATAAGTGCTAACTTCACAAATCGTCTAAAACGTGTTTTATTAGTAAAATTTCACAAATCGTCGTTAAAAAAAATCGTAATTATTATTTATAAGTTAAGAGGAAGATTCAAATGTAAGTTTTTATGCGAACAAAAACTAGAAATTTTGCTCACGTGTATCTATACCCCTGAAAAAAAAAAGGACTTCGAAAAGTCTGTCTGTACTATCAGTCGTGGCCTACGCGTGCGACACTTGAAACTCACAAAATATGTAATATGTAAACACACAACAAACAAAGAAGAATTGGAAGAACTTTGATAGGTATCACACACACATGCAGAAAGAGACTAAGAGAGATGAACTTAAACTGTGGTTCAGAACATAATTTTACAGACTAAAAACATCAACATTAAGGTGGGCTGGACATTAGCACGAGGGAATGATAAAAAATGAAGGAAACCTGCCCAAAATGGAGAGAGAAGGAATTTTACATATTTTCTATCACATCAAACAAGCAAATTTCTAAGAATTCAGTACACCTAACCAATTATAAATGTTCATTATGACAGACTTTATTTCTTTCTTTCTGAGACTATACAGAGAAAACTAAAACAAGGGATAATATTTTTACAACCACTCTCTTGCAACAGCACAGAAAATGAACAAGAACACTGATGAAGAAAAAAAAAAATACACCTTTAATTGAAATTCTACATACCTGTCCTTTAAAGCAACTGATCCATAATTTCCTCTTTCTCGTGGGAGGAAGAAATAGGGATGATAATGGACCTGTCAACATTTCAAAGTACATTCCGATACCAACGTGACTGAAAGAGGTGGGGCTGAACTAGAAATCTCAAGATAACGAGGCGAACACAATACCGGTACCGATAAGCCAGAAAATAGTTATGCCCACATTTTATTACAACATAATTATATTGTTCTAGAAAACAAGGCGTACTACGAAATAAAGTGGAGTGTCATGTGTGGAAAAAAAAAGCCTATTTAAGCAACCCTTTCATGACATCAGGCAACAGAAATTAATCATATTCATTCTAGAATGACTCACGAATACTCTACACCTTCTATATATTTTACAACGAACGAAAACGAATAGAAACTCATTAAGACTAAGGATTTTCAAGCAACTAAATTAATTTCCCCAGAGCCGCAACGAATTCTACTTTATTTCCTAAGAAACCGAAATAAATTACTGACGCTTTTTTACATCTACAAATTATAATTATACAATCAAAATCCTTTTTTAAAAGACATTTCTATGAACCAATTGCTAAGTATACATCTCTCAACTCATAAAGCATCGTAATATTTATATATTAAAAAAATATTCCTTGACATCCAATGTTTCACCAAAAAAGAGTAATGTACCAATGGATTAATTTATTTGGAAAAAAAAAATGCATTACGGTACCACGATCCTTAATGCTCCTCGCTACTCCCGCCCCCACTTTTTTAAAAACATTATTCAAAATCTATTAGCATTATCCAAATTGTAAGAAGATATATCTCTAGTACTTACACATTACTATAAAATACAATGGACAGTGATCTCGAGATCTTGTCCATTGATGAGTGATACGTTGTCAAAGATTATGACGTCATTATTTAACTAATAACGTATCACTCATGAATAGACAAGATCTCGACATCGCTGTACATTATATTTCATAGTAATTTGTAAGTACTAGAGATGTATCATCATCTTATAATTTTGATAATGCTATTAGATTTTGAAATATGTTGAAAAGCGTTAAAAAGTGGGAGAGGGAGTAGCGAGGAGCATGAAACTGCAATATAGAGTCAGTACTCAATAATACATTACTTGGATTTCCAGCGACGCATTTAAATAAACAATCAAAAGCGTTCTGCTAGAGTAGAGACAAAGAAGAAAGCTAGTTTTTTCACGTTCATGAGCACATACGCTTCACATGACAATTCACTGATTCTGACAAGCGGGCACTTCCAACAAGAAAAAGCAGCCACTCATCACCAGCCCTAGAAATTAGGTTTTCAATCGTAGGCACCATAGTTAAAAAATTACGCGCCAAGTGCCAAGCGACTCTAGTCACCATTTCCTAAAAAAGTTAGATTAGGCAATGGAAAATGCCTAAATTCATTCACAAAAAGCCAATAACATTGCCAGTGACTCACTGAGTTTCTTTTGTCACAGTTACAATGCACTGAATTATCAGAAACCACGACTTAAAAAAAAAAAAAGAATCTGAGGCGCAAATGGGACCCGCTAATTTCGAGCGTTGCTCGTTACGTTATTATAATAATAACATGTAAATATTTATCTTTGTTTTCCAACATACTTTTTAGATTAGAAAGAAATAGTCGATGCACGCTACATGTGCCAGCACTTTCGTCTTTTCCCAATTTTTAATATAAACACGTTGTAGCAAAAACTATTTCTAATCACCGTTATAATAGCAACAATTATATCTCTAAATGTCATGTGTCTCATGAATAACATATTCAGTCTCTGAACAAATGATTTCCTTGTTAGAAACATTACAAGATCATTGAAAACGTTACATATGTGCACCTTGAACAATACTTTCGTTAATTTAATAATAATAAGATACATGACTAACCATATTACAAATACAAGCCACAAGTAGTAGAAGACAATAAAACGTAAACATTGTTTTGGGGCAGAACCACATTGTTCCTTATGGACCAAACAGTACATCTTTCCAATTTGGAAAAGGCAGAGAGACAAGAAGAGAAATTTAAACAACTGGGGCAAAATGTCAACGAACAGTGGAAAATTAAGCAGGTGGCAATAACACCCGTGATGATCTCGGACAAAGAAGCTACATACAAATCAATGCAGGAGAAATTACGAACATTAAAACAGGAATAATGAAATAATCCAGAGTAAATTCTCGCAACAAGAAAAATTGTAAAATACCTACAAAACAAAGAACAGCCTGATTCAGGTCAGTAATCAAAAAGATGGAAACAATTTTCTAGTAATCAAAGGAAATAATACCAATTTACCTACAAATGGAAAAAAATACTTACTGGAAAACAGTGAATATTATATTTTATTCCTTTAACACGATAGATAAGCTCTAGTCAAAGAAACAGCACTCCCTGGCATGTTTAGTGAATCAGCTGACGCATCAATGCGCGACGAAAACACCAAACTGTGGTGTATATAGTTCTTTAAAAGTACTATAAAAATCCATGTGTGTCCGTAAAATAATGATCAAGAAGTTATGAATACTCATTTCAACACTTTCATGGCGAAGAAATCAAAACCAGACAATCATATTAAGTAGCAACGCACCCTCGAAAATATGTAAACTACAATATATTCAAAGGTTCGTTAGAATCTGCACGCACTCTGCAACGAAAGGAACCGACTAATCTTCAATCATGTTTAGTACAAGATCGGGCGCAATGTATCAAAATACACTTCACTCTGACTCAACTTTAAAAACTCAAGTGCCCGTGACGTTTTCCATTGAATATTTTGACAATATCCAATACCTTGTTTTCGTTCACTCCCGTCTTTCTTTAAAAAACCTTGCAAACTATAAGAAAGAGGAATGAATCACTTACGGAAACGGTCACAATGTATGAAATGAATGTGATGATACAATGCTATGAGATAAACTGACGTGCAGACAGACCATATTTTACACATTTTGTTTACAATTTATGATGTTCTCTTCTTGACTTCTGTTTTTGCTTCATCGTTCAGTTTGACTGTATGACAATATAACAAAATAAACATCATTGAAAAGCAGGAACAATCTGATACATGCTACTCCTAGCAGAGTACACATGATACAGTGGAGATAGAGCCTACGAAACTGCAAGTTACGAAATGACACTTTAAAAAAAATGTTACGCTCGTAGCGTTCGACGGAGGGTTAAACTAGAAAGTCAAGATAGAGCGAATGCGTCTTACGCTCCTTAACATAAAAAAGAGAGAGAAAAAAAAAACCTTTAATAAACTTTATAGGGGCAATTTTAGTAACTATGGACTTCGGCCCGTCACGATAATATGAGTGCAATGCAGTTTAATATTCACAAAAAGCAATGTACAAGGCGGAATTCAAACCCGCAACCTCACACGGCGACCGAGGTCCATTACTACAAAACAGTCTGAAGGACCCCAGACGGCAACAGTTGATCAAATTAAAATATAATAATCGTTTAACACAAGCACGTTCAATTTCGACCGTTATTCTTATCTTCCTCTTCAATAAAAATTTTCGCTGTTCAATGGTTCTAAGATCTTAACAAACTTACTGTAGTATTTCTGTTCATGTATAACGGTGGACCTGTCAATAATCGACATATCCAAAAAACAATTCTCTCACTTTCCAGTTACTTATTTACTTATCCGGCTCCTTGGACCGTAGTCGATCCTTCGCCTCCTCGACTTTACAGTTAACCACTGATAAATTTCCAAAACATTATACTGGTTCTAATTAGCTACCGTATCGTTAATCTATGTCTATACAGGTAAACTGTCAACATAAGTACTTCATATTGTTAAGATTTAAATGTAAGTCACCTGGATAAAACTGCCAGGAATTAAAAAATATAAAACTAAAAATGTACTTAGTTCTTCTGCTTTTCTAATTATATAATCAGTTTTATTCTTTCATAACCGGGTTGTCATCTTATACCAGATTCGCATACGGTACTTTAATAGGCTAGTCAATTTCGGGCCATAATAATCTCGTTTGGAAGGCATATCACTGGTTTCCTTAAAATGAAAAAAAGAAGTCTTACGGTGTAAAGGACTCAACTTTTGAATTAACCCGCATTTCTGTGAGATCACAGAAATATATTACCATCACCGATGCATACATTAGTGTCTGTCAGACGCATAAGTTACTGTTCCACTATCTGGTAGATTTACCGTTACTCTCAGACTGATAATCTGTGAAACGAATATTAACTTTGGATCCAATCTAGAATCATTCAGCTCTGTAAAAAAGAACCTGAAGTAACAACATTTTGTTTACCAACCCTCATTCGTTCGAATGGTACAGGGGAGTATCTGAAATGCTGCCTCTCTATGCATCTTAGTAAAACAGCTATATAATTCCTACGAACGTACTTACCGTTATGTAGGTTCCCAAGCATTCGACTCGCTGCTCCAGATAACAGTGATTATGTCCACAGAATAAAAAAGGTTAACGCATCATTTTGGGGACCATACATACGAGACACACTCGAAATGTCATTTATACGGTAAGTACAAGGGAACAAACTAATTTTTATAGGCCTTTCATGAGAAGCATTATGGATTGAGAAATTAACCCGTTATACATAGCTTAGAAAGGTACTGTCCTAGTAAGCAGATTTCGTATTTCTCCTATCAGGAACTGCAATTAGGATACTGCCTCCACAGTATACAGTATCATACATACAAGACGAGGTTAAGTCATATACAATTAGTTTAATTTATATTAGCCGTTAATAAATAACATTATATGAGTATCATCTCTGAATATGTATGTTTGTGGATAACCTAAACTGTGTTACGCACACTATATTGAAGCTAACAGATAAATTTAAACTACAACTTAGAAAAATGAATTCCTGAACAATTTATAACACAGAAAAAAAAAACTGAAACTCACCGTTCGATGACTTGAGATCACGATGAATGAGGGATATTGGGGCACCATTGTGAAGATAGTTCATGCCACTACCAATCTGAATAGCCCAGTTCACTAGCACATCTGGGCGTATCTTCCGCCCAGCTAGAACACGATTAAGAGAACCACCGCGTGCATATTCCATAACCAAACAAAGGTTCGGAATTTGTAAACACACCCCTTCAAGGGAAACAATGTTATCATGCTTAAGAAGCCAAAATAATTTGGCTTCTTGGCGAACATTTTCCATAGTAACATTAATATCCTCATCTGGATCTTGACGCGCAGCTTTCACAGCTACTTCTTGTCCTCTCCAAAATCCCTTGTACACTTTTCCAAACCCTCCTACACCAATAACTTCTTCTAGTTCAAGCTCACTAAAATCAATCTCTATTGGTTGTAAGTCATTTAATACACTGGATACATGATTAATATCTTGTGTAACGAAATTAGCTGGGAAAATCCCCACTTTATCCCCAATTTTCCCAGTCCACCAACCTTCATCTCCCGAGATTTTGGAATCCTTGGAGAGAACCTCCACAACTTCACCACGTCTGAGACTAAGCTCATCTTCCCCTTGAGCCTGATAATCATAGAGAGCAGTCCAAAGTGAAGAATTTTTATGAGCCGTAGTTTCTGCTTTTCTGGTCGGGCTTGGTTTGTTTTTGACCGGACTACTGTTGTTGCTAGTCTGTTGTGCAGTGCTAATCGTATTCGGTATCGGGGAGGTGGTACGACTAGTGCTGTTACTGCAAGCATCGTCTCGGCCATTACTGTTCCCGTAAGCCGACTTGCTGTGTTCCATGGACGTCAATAATGGAGGCATTCGTCGCTTCTGGGATGGATTCGCGACCCTCCCACTATAATTTTGTAATTCGGTGACGATTCTTCAGTAACAACAGACACAATACCTTCATGAAGAGCCAGGTGGTTGCGAATATGACACTTGCTTCTCGGAGAGCTCCCTCTGGGCACAAGAGAAACAATCCTACGAAGTAGTCCACTTTTCATGTCCCACATTCACTTAAAACCGCCATCTAATTACACCAAAGCTGCCGCCACAGCGTGCAATATATAATAATACTGATTTTTAAATAACACCAGGCAATATATCTTTTATATATCTTACGACTTCGAGTTATGGAAGAGAGCTCATTGCACCCCGCAGCTGACCACCGCCATGTTTAGTACTCTGACCTTCTGATCAAAACAGGGTGTGACAAACCTTTCCATTGGTTCTGGACTGATCACGTGTCTTTACAAAACTCAAGATGGCTGCCTTGGAAGACATCGATTGTTACGTCGTACGAAACCAATAATACCAGTTTTTCGTCTATGAAGAGGCGGAAACATGTAATACTTTCCTGAAAATGAAGACATAGAATTATGGGGTCCCAAACGCTTGAAATTTTGCGTCAAGGTGTGTGGGCCTCCTTTACAGGAGGTTGGTTTTACGACCCCCATCAGGATATTTTCTGTAACACATTTCACCTTTACATTTGGCTTTTTCTCTTGTGCCTACCGTTCACAATATATCTGGTAAGTAAGCAGTTTCCAACTTCCTTGTTCAAGTCAGATCTTGTTAATATAGGACATGACCAGATTTACGTAAAATCTTGAAAAATAAGTGAATTCAGAATGAGGTCAAAGTCCGTACTGTTTGCAATTTATTTCCTGGTTTTGGTTTAAAAATAATTTTAAATTTTAATATCAAAGCTAATACTTTTAGTAGCAGAAGAGATCTCTACAGTGTCGTAAACAATAAGTTATGATCTATTTAAATTCATACTTTTGATATGCTGCAAATATCTGTTAACTGCGAAAAATTGTTGTTAAAATTTGTTCATAAGTGCATAATCATGCTATTTCCTGGGTAATGTATGGGTTTGGTATGATTTCTACGTGTTCACGCAGTGAAGTTGATAAGTGAGCTCTTTGTGACAACGCGAATAATTGCCTTTGTCGATAATATTTACTGTGATGTTGCTATTGTTTTGATTTCACTTGCGTACAAAGGTTGAATGTTATGTAAGTAATTCTAGGAGTAATAATAATCATATGCTTGTTCAAGTTAAAATATTAATTTCATTATAGGCGTTAGTGGGTGTTCATTCATATTTGGCACTTGCATTTTGTGACACGAGAAAAAAAATGGGAGGATTGAGTCAGTCCTTGCACTAACTCACTTGTCACTGAGTAGCATGAGGATGAAAGGATGGGCGTTTACAACTTGGTAGGGTAATAGTCCGAGATTAGTCGTAAATTAAGTTTGAAACAGGTCAAGTCCAAGAAAGTCTGTAAACACATAGTTGCAGATTTTTTTTTTTTTTTTTAGAGATAGTGAAGCAAATCCACTTAAGGGCAAGCACGATCAAATTGAACCAGCGTTACCCACTTTAATGCAATTCAACTGTATCAAAACCAATCTCGCGGCTAACTTAACCTAAAAAATCTAAAGAAGAAGAAGAAAAAACTTGAACATGTTCTGAGAGTAAAGTTTCGAGTACAAGGGTCATGTTTACCCTAAACTGTAAGAGCCAAATTGGTATATATTTTATCGTATGGTGTGACAGTTCGTTACACTGTCAGCTCAATCAGAACCAGGACTGCTCCAGTCACAGGTCTTACCAGCATGTTGCGTGTGCTATCCCTTTATGGAAAACTTGACTCCAAAATAATATTTTACGAAGAACATGGTAGGAGCTGTCAATGTTCCGTTGCGGCTTGAACAGATTGAAGCATTCATCTTCCAGATATTCTGTGGGTATTAGTAGCAACTAGTGAAGTTACTGCTAAAATACTTTAGTGTTTTAAAAGCAGGAACATATCCAATTGAAGGTAATGACTCAACCAAATTTAACCAACAGATCAGCCAATTGGCGTAGGTGTTACTAATCCCCCTAGACCAGTACTAATAGAAATTGAAGAGCTGAACAACCGAGTACTAGCCCCTACAAAGAAAGCAACGAGAATTAAATTCCCCCAAAGTCGTTTAATTCCTGCTAAAATGTTCATTAGCTGCTCAAAATCTTTTAATTTTCTCTCATAACTAGTATTTACAATGATAGGTTCAGTTGAATCAATTCTGAATCATTTGGTAACCCGTATGCTTCCTCTAAATTGCTGCATCGAGCGAACTATAGATATACCGAAGGAGCTTTTGAACCAGTTTTCGATTTGACACATAGTTTTCTTTTTAATTCTGTTCTTTGAGTAATATTTTTCCTTGCACTATTGGGTAAAATGCTACTGGTTGCTTTATGTGTATTGTTTCCATTTCTAAAGCCTTGACAAAAATATTGCGTCACTAGGCCTAACATGACATGTAAAATAACATGTTTGTTACTATAGTTTGAGGATGGTCTTTCCAGAACAAATGTTAAACAGTCTCGTTCGTAGCAGGATTTTAGTGTCATGAAGGTACCGTGCAGTAATTATAATTAACTTAGTGCATAAGTACCATATATGATACCGTTGTTAGAAAGATGTTTGAATTAGTGGATATTTAGTATTTCCAGGCATCGCAGTAATTTACATTTTGTAAAAAATATCTTTCAATCAAAAGTAAATACGGTAGGAAAAAATCGATATACTCAAACACCTCTGAAGGGGGTACGAGGACCATCACTCAAGAAACGTCAAAATTAGGGCTCTTAGGCATTTAGTGTTTCTAGACATTGCAGAACGTAAAATTTTCCGGAATTAATCTTTGAGAAAATTTAATACAGTATATAAAAGAGAAAGAGCGATATCCTGCAGCGTCTCTCAAGGGGTGTACTGGCAAGTAGCAACACATGTATTAGGCATTTAATACTGTTCAGACATCCTAATAGATACTGATATTTACATAAAATATGTGGGCCGTTCCCCTAAAATGATAAGAAATGAATAGTCAATTTCTTGATATTAAACTGGTCCTCTGAAGGCAAATTGTAGGGTCATTTGCTGTTTATACACGGTGTTGAAAAGAAAAATAACACCGACAAAACCATCGTGCGAAATTTTTGACAAAAGTAAGAAGAAAAGTATAGACCACCGAGTGCTATAGACAGCCAAAAGTGTGGGAAAATACACTTTTGAGCTTCATATTTCTAATACCGTTAACACTAGAACTGTGGCGGCGTGGTACCGTCAAAGACTTGAAACCCGCTGTATCAAAAAAGTATTCAAAAATTGTGCAAAGGGAATCCTCAAAGAAAATGGGGGATGCCCAGAAATTCTCTGTAGTAAAGATGGGTCGAAATAAGCATGAATGGGATTACTTTCCAGCTAGTAACAATAATTCGTTTGTGCCAGGTCGGTATCTTTTTGGGGGAGAGATTTTTCTTTTTTTAAAGATGCATGTTTCAACGAACGTTCGGCATATTTATAAGTAAAAGAGACTGTCATTGTCGGTTGGATTTCGGTAATTATGTCTGTCATTTTTATGCATGCAAAAAAGTTCCTACTCGTGCTTATTTCGACCTACTATGTACTCCAGAGAATGTCAGGGAATCCCCTACTTCCTTTAAAGGAATCCCTTCCGCACCCTTTGTACAATTTTGGAAAATGCGTCCTTGTATAGAGGAGGTCTTGAGTCTTTAAGGATACCATGCCGCCTAAGTTCTAAATAATGATAAAAGAACAGAAATCATTAATCATGGCCTCCATACAGATAGTGCATGTAGATATGTATAATTTAGTACCCGTAGAATTGGCAAATGTGCAGAGACACTCATACGGCAAAATAAACAGGAAAATTAAAATTATTGCTCCCAACATTGCTTAGAATTTTGACTCAAGCGGAATATATGATGAGGGAAGAATTGGTGGAAAGAAGAAAGTGGGATAACCCCGTGAAAACCCACGCACATGGTGTTTGTCTACCAGAAAGCCCACATGGCATGAACTGGGATCGAACCGAGGACCCCAAGTACTAGAGGTGCGCGCTCTACCGCTGAACCACCGCGGCCCTCAACGTTGCTTAAAACAATGTCTTCCAGTATAAGATTAAGTTATACATTTAGATGCAAGGATTGGGTTTGGATAGTCCCTTGTCTCCTATCCTAGCAGATACAGTCATGAACCATTATGAAACACGCATTTTACAAGAGAAAACTTTACATCAGATCAAATATTACAGGTGCGTAGTTGACACGGCCATTCTGTATAAGGGTGAACAACAGTTGGAGCTAGTTTTCATTAAACTTAATATATCAATTTACAGTTAACCATAGAAAGACAAAATTCAGTTTGTTTTTTTTTGACCCAAAGATTTACCCGAGAAACGACATATTTCAAAACTACATTTACAGAAATCCGACTGCGGGAGAACAGTGCATACATGCCAAGCCGACAGGATGATCTGAGTCGATAGGGCAGCGACTCGAAGGTCGCGGGTTCGAATCCTGCCAAGGACGTGGATGTTTGTGGATTTTAACAAGCAGTGCCTTCAAAATATAATCGTGACGGACCTGTCAAAAGTTACTACAATGGCCCACACAAAATAGTTTTACATACGCAAAAAACAAACAATTCGTGGGTTAATTTATTTTTACGCGTATAAACCTATGCACCACGCGCAAAGATTTGAGAACGGAAGTAGATCATATAATACAAGTAGACATTAAAAATGGATACCAGAAAGCAACACTTTTTTCAATGGAAAGCAAAAGATATTTATAGTCGCCTTAAAATCACCTCAAAACAGAACTTTTAGAAAACAAAAAAATTATAGCCATCCTGAACTGTCTCACATGTACGTTAAAACGAAATGTATACTGTAAATACAATCCTATTTCGGTGTCATTACCACCAAAGCTTTAGAAAAAAAAAAAAACTTCACACAATACAAAATTTACTTTCTACACAAAGATACTTTCTACCAGCTCACATGCTAATATAGGCATAAAAAAAAGAAGTCTCAAAATTAGGGTAAAAAGAAGGCAAACACCACTAATTTCGTTTCCGGTTTATCAGAGCATATCAAAGCCACTACATATAATATAGTGGACGCTCAGATTATACATAAAACAGATCAACCTAAAAAATTGGATAGTGTATGAAAATGCCTATATACACAAGAAGAAACCTAAACTACATTTCGATCAAGGATAGTTTGATAAAATATGGTCTCCGATCTTATACAGTTTGTAAATAATGCACGCAGTAGATTTGTAAATAGATTTTATTTCATTTAATTGTTTATACAAAAGGCAACTTACCACTTTGACGTCACCATATCCAACGTGTTCCAACTGCACTCGTTGTTAAGCTGCTTTGACTAAGATCTATCAACCGTAATTATAATCAAGCCTAAAATTACCTTTAAACGCATGATTATGCAAACGTATCGAGTTGCGAAAGTACTTTCGAGTATTTTTACTTTCATAAATGTAATTTCATGTATCGTAAGGATTCCTGTCGTACAAGGCGTCTTCGTCAAGATTATTATCCATATTTAGTTTCCATGACAGCTACTGTTGATGTCTTTGCATTGTTGATTTCATACTATTTTTTTTTTTTTTTTCTATTTTGATTCCAACAATAGATGAGAGGATTGTTTAATTACTGGCCTGGCGAACAAGTGACCCTTTGTAATATCATCTTGAGCTTTAAAAAAATAAAAAAGTGCCGAATTACTTACAAAATTCATTCAATAGATAAGAGATCCATTATGGAATTGTCAGTTCAGTATTTTGATTTACATAAAGCTCATTAATTATCAAAACGTAGACCATATAATAATGTATAACTTAAATCTGTTACAACGATATAATGAACAACAGAAACCTTTCGAAGAATAAAATGTAATTATGAAATATATCTGTACAAATACCGAGGATTCAGCAGCTATAACACAAAAAGTCGTTTATCAGAGTTATTACTTGGTTTAAAAGAAATATAAAGCATCTAGTCTTCACATTACGTTACGGTTTTACAAATCTGGTGAGAAGGAAAGCACCACCCTGAAGATCATATAATCCTCTTTACACCAGAAACTTCGAGAATCCTACTGGCTAGTTTCCTCTAATTAATTGATCTATTGGAGAATCAGTCGTGTAACCCTTACTAAGTCCTCTCTATAGCTTCGTACTTTATGATTTGTATATTTCATTTTAGTCGTCGATACAAAATTTATTTTGTAATCATTGTTCTCATCGGATATTATATAAGAATAATTAAATCACGATGGCTAAGATGGGCAGGTCATCTAGCTCGGAGGCAAGGGGGGACGAAGAGTAGTTAGCGACATGGCGTCTCCTTAGCACAAGTTTTATACCAGCCCACTCTCCTTTGTTCTCTCTTAACGTGTGAAAACGCTTTTATGAAACGTTGCCGCTTTTCTATTGTGTTCGTGAAGTTAGTGTACGCCTGCCTTGCTTGGTATTCTATAATGTAAGAACTTTTTACCATCTTTATATACTAACTCAAAGGAAACCTTGAAGGGTATTTTTACGGTAAACGGAAGGAATGTACGTACAGCGTATTTATTCAATATGAAAAAAAAAGAAAGAAAAAATAACGCGCGCACACTTTCTTTCTCTCTGATTGGATAATAATTTCTACCATCCTGGAAAACGCAGGGAATTTCATGTTACAGAATTAGTAGACACCATGAATAAACAAAAGGTCAAAGAGACAGTGGTGACACGCAGCAAACGACGCATCGAACAGAAACAACTGACCGCGGAGTAGCCTGAAGTTACAGGAGCTTGCAACTATGACAACTGTATAGCGTGTAAGTTCAGGAGGTGGTTGTGGAAGGAAATGCGTTGAAAATGTACGTTAAGACCAGGTTTCATTCTCGCACTCAAGTCATCAATAAAAGCTCCGTCCCACAGACAGCGTGTTGAGGTGCTGGTCGTAGGAGCAAAATGTGTATTGTGGCAACCAGCAAAGATAGATCAAAATTAGTGTTGTGAGACTGGGTGTGTAAGGAGACTGGGGCATCCAGTTTGTTGACAGTGCATAAGTGGCGATGGTTATTAATACGAATGTTCAGAGCACCACCTTCCCCCCCCCCTCCCCCCCCACACACATACACTCATGAAAGGCATCACAGAACTTGCAGGTTAGGATGCATATTTTATTAGAGGTGTTCAAAGTACATTTGGGATTTTGTGTGCACGACCACTAGCAGTATTGATGGAAATGGAACAGATCTAAATCTAGGACTCTTTTGCATATATGGGCACCTGTTTGGGGTGGTATTGAGGAAGGATTCGTACGACCAAGATGTTTCTAAGATTAGAGAGATGCTGGAAAAACTAATTTAGGTTTGGTGGGAAATACTGATATTGTGTCTGGAAAGGAGGGTGTAGGATTTGTTTGATCTTGGTTAGTTTAGGATGGAGCTGGGTGATTAGTGCCGTGGATTGATAAATTGGTTTTGGAGGGTTTGAGTGGGTTGAATGTGTGAGGATGCACGGTGAATCTGCATAACATCAGGACATCATCCAAAAAACTATTCCAAAGTAGTGGAGTCTAAGGCTGGGTTTGCAGGAAATCATGTTCGAGCTTGCGCGTAATCAGATTAGCATAAGTATGTGTTATTCTTATACCTTCGGATCTGAATGTAGTGTTTGTCGTCAAAAGTGAAGTTGTCACAGCTAAGAACTAAGTTGGCCAGTTTAATAAGGAAAGCTGTGGTTGGGATATGAGGTTCGGGGGTCTAAGGAAGAATTCCAATGCTGCTAAGCTATGAGTATAAAGAATGTTAGTATACAAGGAAGTAATATCTATAGTACAAAGCAATATGTCAGAAGGGAGAGGAGGTAATTTACGGATGTTTTCTAAGAAGTAGTAGGTGTCGCGTATGTAGGCAGGCAGCGCTTGAACATGTGGTTGAAGGAAGAAGTAAACAAGAGCGGAAATGCGTTCTGTAGGGGCTACAGTGGGTCTGCCTGTTTCCTGGTTTGTGGAAATTCGGTAATAGGTAAAAGGTCGGGGTACGTAGACTGTCCAGGGTTAGGTATTTTATGGACGTTGAGATATGCTTTCACGAGGACCATTAGCGGTAATGAAATCGGAAATTTTCTGTTGGTGTGTGTAGGTTAGATCTGTAGCGGTGGGCTTGTAAGTGCGGGAGTCAGATAGTTGACGGTGAGAGCCTCCTGGAGATAGTCAGCTTTGTTCAATACTACTGTGGTGGACCCCTTGTCCTCTGGGAGAACCGTTATGTCACGCTTCTCGCGTAGCGCTACAAGGGCTTTGCGTTGGTTATGGGTTAGGTTGGTTGGTCTCGTGTTAATAACCATCACCACTTTTGCACTATCAACAACCGCTATGCCTCAGTCTCCTTACACACCCAGTCTGAAAACACCAATTTTGATCTATCTTTTTGCTGGTTGCCATAATACACGTTTTGGCTCCCATGACCAGCATCTCAACACTCCGTCTGTGGGATTGGGCCTTTATTTTTGGCTTGAGCGCAAAAATGGAACCGTAAGTATCTCTAAACCTCCTGTTTGTTCAATATTTTCAACGCATTTTCTTCCATCATACCCTCCTGAACTTACACGCTATATAGTTGTCAGTTGTTCCAGGCTACTGTTACTTCACTCTGCTCTGCGGTCAGTTGTCAAGGGTACATGCCACATCTCTAATGTTATATACATCCTAACCTCCAAGTTCTGTGATGCCCTTTATATGGGGGAAACAGGTGGTGCTCTAAATTTTTGTATTAACACCACCTCCACTTTTGCACTATCAACAAACCCGATGCCCCAGTCTCCTTACACACCAATTTTGATCTATATTTCCTGATTTTCATAATCCACATTTTCCCCCCAACGATCAGCACCTTAACACGCCGTCTGTGGGAAAGCGCCTTTATTCATGGTTTAAGCGCGAAATTGTAGTCTGGACTTAACCTTCAATAAATCTAACCCGTTTTCTCTGTACAGTTGTCAATTGTTCCACGCGCCATTCAGCAGTCAACTGTTCTCCAAACGATGCGCCGTCCGCTACGTGTCGTTACTGTCGTCCTAGTCTTTTGTTCTATCCACGTGTGTGCGTCTCTCCTCTACGGTATTAATACCGCAATATCGCAAGTACTCTAATATTAGTGTTTAAGAGTGTATGTTCGCCTATGGCTCATGAGCTGTAAGTATATCCCTTTCTTCTTATTATAAATTTACCTTTTATATATAAAAGGTACTTAACATTATAAAATATCAAGACAGGCATATACGAACACAAACACAATAGAAAAGCGGCAATGTTTCGCAAAAGCGTTTTCACGTGGTTGGAGAGAAATTGGACAGAGCGGACTGTTACAGATGTTGTGCTAAGGAGACTCCATTTGCTAACTGATGCTGTGTAACTGTGGCCAGGTTATGGACGCGGGAAAATGACTAGATGGTTCAAAGAAAACACCGAATTTAGAAGGTTTGTGCTTTTTTTTTTGTAACTTTGCAGGTGGTATGGGTACAAGGGATTTTCATGTAACGCACGCCTTACAGTCATGTAACTAACATGCTTTTCACGACTAGGTTCCCTCGTACGTGGCTCATTGTCCATAGCTTCTAACACACGTTCGTCCATAACAGGTGTTCGTACACGACGGGGTCGACCAGCATCCACATGGGCAGGTAGTACTGTTCCTGTTTCACACACGCGCCGATAAATTGCTGAAAACATCCTGAATGATGGTTGGCGTCTGTTAAGAAAACGCTGCTGATAGAGTCATGTTGATTCACACCCATTGCCATCTGCACGACCGTACATGAATATCATGTCGGCCTGTTCGTGGTTGGAATAACGCATCATGTTTTAGTCGAGTACTGTCACTTGTCCTATTCAACACTCGCAGCACAATCACCGCATTCCTATACTGTCGCGTTTTGCACACAAGCGCCACCTGTGTGTATGGACCGAGCAACTGCTGAAAACCAGCACCACCTGTATGTGTGAACTGAGTACTACGTATTGAACACCAGCGCCACCTCTAAGCTGGTTGGCTGACTTTCATAGACGGCCATCTCTAAGCTAAGGTTTTCGATATCTACCGCTTTGAACTTAGTGTTCCCTCGCTTTGGGCCCTCGCTAACTCTGACAATATGTCCAATATGCTATATGTTCATAGGACCTTTTTTTTTTGTCACTGTGTCAGGAATCACCTCCCGACGTTTGTTACATTAATTAAGTTCCACTCTGTAGCCCCCCTTTTTGCTTTGTTCATTTCCAAGTAACTAGGTATAAGATGGTGAAAGAGTTGTCACTCACTGCAATTAAACAAGTTATATTCGAACCCACTTTCGCTTGGAGTAGTTGCAGCGGTTCAGACCAGCACTGGTAAGGAAGTAGATTGAAACCCGATTCCAAATGGTTATTGGATAGATCTTGAGTGACAAGTTTAGATTCAGATTGTACTAACATTGTGGATTGAAAACCAAACACTGTACGTCTTTCCCTAGTCAAATGCAGGATCCACACATTTTTGTGCCGATTTGTACAAAGATTGAATACCGGGCAGACAGACTTACAAGCAAATTTTGAGCTTATCTGTAGCTTACCTTTCTTTGTTTGTCTTTGATATCAGAAAGCAAACGAATACGAAGAAAGAAGTTTTCGTTGAGTCAAGAGGCATTGATTAAAAATTGATTAACCCCCAGTTTTACAATCGACGGCTAAGTTTCTGGTCAGGGCTAAGTTGAAGCCAAGTCATAGTTAGGCCAATCGGAGTACGCAAAATATGACTTGGCCTCAACTTAGCCCTGACCAGAAGCTTAGCCGTCGATTGTAGAACTGACCCTAAATGTTTTCTGTGGAGTACAGTGTTGGACTCGACGAGTGATTGATTAAAAAATATTGAAGCGTTCAACGTGTGGGACATGGAGGATAACGGAGACAATCAACTATACTCAGAAGATATGGTCACCTTGGAACTAGAAGGTACTATGTCTTCTTCAGCTACTTTTGAGAAAAAACAGTTTTCAAGTTTGAAGTTCCGTTTAAAGTCTGTATAAATTCATTTCATTTCTAGCCATTTAGAGGTCTTTTTGTGAAATAGTACTTTTGGGGTTGATACCCTTCAGTACAAGGTCTTTGACTCCATTTTGCCAAAAAAATAGACATAGTACCTTCTGGCTCTAAGGTGACGATATGTAGTAACTAATAAGGAAGTGCTGAAGAGAGTGGGCATGAGGCGGACAATACTAGAGGCAATAAAAAGTAGAAAAAAACTGATTTAGAAATTGTTCCGTAGTTAGTTCATACTAACGGATGCTATTGAAAGTGTAGCTGAGAGAAGAGTAGGAAGAGAAAGAAGATGGATGCAACTGCTTGATACGATTAAGGAAGATAAATCGTACTCCCAAGACAAAAAGAAATTGCGAAAGGAGAGTGTTTTACTTGCCTTGAAGGACCTGCTGCTTTTGGCAGTACACTAAATATGAGACGAAATGTCACCTTTCGCTTCTGCATATCCTTGTTTGACTCCGAAACTTCGCATATGGTTTGCACGGAATACATCTACTTGTCCTGTAATGCGAATGGGAAACAAGAAGTGAGATAGATATTTTGATTCAAAGTAGTTAGCTGTCTATAATTTATGTTTTCTCTTATAAACATTGCAAATTTGATTCAGATTCCTGTAAGAGTGTAAATATTATAGACGAAAATGTACATCATGTGAAGACAAATTAAATAGCTTTCATTTTCTTGACTTCAAAAGACGACTGTAAGGTTACATTTACTACCTCTGCGTGTACCTGAAACAATTGTAGAGGAAAGTAAGGAGTTCCGCATTATCTTAGAGAACTACTATTAGAAAGTGTGGAAGAAATATTGTTGTTATGCGCGGAGGGGTTACTTATAAATATTTTAACTGCTTGTGTGGTGTAGAGTGATATATAGGGTCCTTTAAAAAGCGCACCGGTTTTGAATCACATGGTATATTGTTGTTTGTCTGTTGTCGACATTGTTGTGTCATTTCGATATTCATAAACATTCCGATTGTTACTTCAGCCTAAATTTATCGCATTTCTTCATTGTGCGCCTGTTCATGGAGCAGTTTCCTGTAGTGGCTTTTGGGCGGGCGGCATCATCGGCCTGATCTCGCGTAATGGTTACCACCAAGCTCGTGTGATTTAACCCCTTGCGAGTTTTTTCTTTGGTGTTACCTTAAATCATATTATACCAAATATATAATAAGTTTATAATTTGATATATCAAAACCGGCGCACTTTTTGAAGGACCCTACATATACAAGGCTGCTCCATGCCATTAGGTAAGTAAGTATTTTATATTCTATAGTTTTTAAAACAGAATTGTGCCCAATTCTGGAGGGACCAGTTTTTTTTGTGTGTGTGTACTTCATGAGCTGACTGAAGCAGTAAATACCTTATTATTAGAGCCCGAAAGTTTGGCAAAATGCCTTTTCGTTTTCGTTGCGAATTATTAGCATATAAATAATAGGTAACCTTTTCACTCATTGCGGGAGCCTTTAAAGAGGTTCTTCATTTTGCCTATTTTACCTTCTGTGGCCTATTTCTAAACGTAGTGCCCTATTCTGCCTTTTAATGTACCGGTATTTTATTAATTTTTTATTTTTGTCATTAAACACACACAAAGATATAGCAATGCTCCCTTCGTTGCCTGTCTTCTAGTCGTGAATTCATGGGGAGAAAATTGTGAATAGGGGTGATTCTTTAGGTATTTGGGCGGGCCTCGTGTAGCTCCTTCCATTCACTGTCATCCTTCACTACGTCAGCATTTTCTGAATCTCTGGTACAATTCATGGCTGATGACCTGGCAGCTCACACACGCTACGTTGTCAGAAGCAATAATAAAATTTGAGAAGGGCGAGAAACTGGTGACAACAATGGACATTGTGTGAGTAACAATAAGCAAATCGTTGGAAGTGTCAGAACAAATGTAAACCTGTAATGGGTGCAAATGTGGATCTAGGGTAAATTAAAACATTCATTGTTCTTAAAGGTGAAAATTAAATTGAAGTGTCAAATGCAAAAAGCAGTTATCCTGAAGCTCAAAATATGAAATTGTTTAGGAAAGGAAAAAACTTCTAAAAACTTGCAGGAGTTAACTGTTTTTTGCATGTCAGCTGAAGAGGCCTTGAGAACGAATGCACATACCTGCTTTTAGCACATCAATTGTGGATGCTTTTGAACTGTCAGTTAGCACCATAATCTCATTTTCACAAAAAGATATGAGTTATCTGCCTTTTGCATTTGCCCCTTCAGTTGTCTTTATGAACCCGTCAGTAATACTTTCTTTTATGTATTCTCCTCTTATGTGGACACACAGATCATTTTCAAAAGTGAAAATAGTTCTCCGAGTCAAAAGACTTAATATGTGTTGAAAATGAAGAAACAACTTGGGGTGGTGTGCAACCAACAAAGAGCATCGTGATGTAGTGTAGAATGATATACTTAATATTAACTAACTAAAACTGACTCTATGGCTTATGGAACTCGCAAGTTCATCGCCGCAGTAACATGTTCGCCATTGGATTCTATCCTGGGCAACATCAACCCAGTTTCCATCACGAACACCTACTTCTCGAAGATCTCTTCTATTATTGTTTAATATAGGATATTAAAAGAAATGAGGTTAAATTATATTTTTTAAAATTATAATGCCTTTTTAATTGCCTATTTCAGCAATAATAAATGTCTTTTAGTCTGCCTATTTCAAGTAGAATAAATGCCTGAACTTCTGGGCTTTAATTATTATGAAGGGTGCTTTATAAAAACAGATCGAATTAAACAGTAAAATTAATGGCTTTTATCCACGAATTTACACACGTAGTCATATTCTGCGAAAGGAGTGATAGAATTTATATGTATTGGAAGTATGCTAAATTGTCGTTTTTGTCTTCAGATGTGGCAGAACGTGAAAGAATGCGGTTCATTTGAATGTTCCCTTCTGCACAATGAAATATGGATTGAAGACATAATATGCACATAGTTTGGTATTGGTTGTAGGAAGCGTTTACATCCCCCCCCCCCTCTCTCTCTCTCCTCCAATTCTTAGTTTTGATATTAGTGTACAAAAGTTTTAGTTGTTGATTCATGATTCGAGTGACACACTTTACTGTGGTTTTAATGAACGTTTCGAAAAACATTTAATAAATGTTGATTATTTTTACTCCTTTCTATTTCAGTATTTTCCACCCTCTCTTTACGTATGGGCTGCCTACTGTGCAACTATAGCCATTCTGTTCATTACCATAAAAGTAATAAATTTTCGTCTTCATCACATGTATGATAATTCTAACTGTATTCAAGAAGAAGTAGACTTCAATGCCCCAGAAAGTGAAAGGAGGCGGTTAGAACTTAATTATTATGGACAGAAGGTTCAGAGGTAAGAATTTTTTTGGCTTTGTTCTTTACTTAAAAGTAATGGTTTATGTAATGTGGTGACATGTATATTGTAAATGCTTTAACTATAATATAGTGGTGGATCTTGAATTCTAATAGTAGTTTCCGTACCCAGTGAGCGATGACATTGTATGATTTTCTTCTCTCTTTCATTACGGACTGGAAACTTAGTGCTTTATTGTAAGTTCAAAGTAAAATAATATTGCTGTTAGTAGACTTTATACTGAAGAACCTGAACAACCACAAAGTAGGTAGATAGTGTAGCAGTTTTAGAAAGAGACTGAACGATTGGTGGATTTGTTTGATTTCAGTTAATTATCAGCCCGTGCGGACGCCATAAATGAGGTGAGACTTTTGTGTAGAGGAAACGGAGGTAAAGGCAATTGAATATGAATGTTTTTTCTGTGT
>JAGDQP010001482.1:0-80320 GCA_022664845.1 Lepisma saccharinum
CTTTTTCTGATCTTAGAACTTCCTAATGTTTATCTACTTCACCTACGTATTGCTTTTGCTTTTGTGAAAATATGACATTGACAATTAGTAAAATATTCAACAAATAATGTATTAATTTTTTTGAAAAGGAAGCTAACATGCAAACCAGCGAGTAAGAACTATCTACTAACTAAATCATTAATTTCTAATATAATTTTGATACCGTGTTAGACATGGTTGATTCATTACAGGTGTGAAATTAGAAAATAGGTAAATAAGATCTTACGTGCAGTCACATGTTTGGAATGTGTACACTTTGCAGAATGTTGTGCTGGAACTGTCAAACAACTGAATCCACACAAAATACCGCGTTGGCAGCGTTCTCTTAGTGTGTTTACTCGAACTTTGAAAAGTTTAAAAGTTTTCAGGAAGATGATCGGGACGGGCGTAAGCCATAATGCTGTCACCACCCATAAAATTCATTTTATCTTTCAGGAAGATGGGTAACACAAAATTGACAGATGAGGAACTGTACATTATTTGACAGAGCTGTCAGAACTTTTAAGCATGCCATAACAATTGTCTTGAGTTTTCAAGACATCTTCGGGATTTTGCCGGGCCTATCACCGTAATTCAACAGGCCCTCACCGCCCTGGTCTACATTACATTGGGAGAAGAAATCTCATTGTGAGATAACTTATGACAGCGGGTTTTATTTTCAAGGGCGGTGATCCCCTTCCCGCTGCCACTCCCAGTGCAATATCTTCGACCTGTTTAGTGCAGCCGGCTGCATCGCGAAGACTTCCTGAAATGTCAATCACAACTACCCACTGAAATCTCTGCGTTCATCACAGAACAGACAAGAGGATCAGGGAGCATATCGCTGACACATCAGGACGTCATTGGGAACTTCAAAATAATGCTAAGCAACAGCATTCACATTGTTGACTTGATGATATAAAGAAACCATGACGGAATAACAATCAGTATAAAATAAACTTGCAAAATAACAATTGATTTCGTATTGTCAGTGTTGTATTCCTGGAATGTGACTGTCAAGATTTTTTTTTCTGTATTCTTGGTCTCCCACCAGGCACCTCCCCAGGTGGCGGATAGGGGAATGCTGACCAGATATGGTGGGTACCGGAAATATTCCGGGGCGGACCAAAACCAGTACTGCTGTCTTGCAGTTAGTAGAGGGATCTACAAAGGCTAGGGGAAGATAACCCTGAACAAAAATATCATGGTGAGGGGAAGCAGCATTACCATTACCACTCTAAGGCTGAAGATAAATGACATCGGCAAGGCTCAGAGATGGACAGAGGACGACATCTTGAATGTCTACCTTTACTGCGAGGTCGTAGAGCTGACAACTCTACACCGCTAAAACATGTCAAGAAATATTAACATATGGTTCATGGATTCTCCTGGGGTAAAATTTTCCGGAGGTAAACTAGTCCCTCGTTCGGATCTCCGGGCTGGGACTGCTTCAGGGGGCTCCAAGAACAGGATTAAGAGAGACCTTAGAATAGGAACGTATAACGTACGAACACTATACCAAACGGGCGCTCTTCAGGTGGCGGTACGCGAGACCGAGAAGTAGGAGCTAGACATACTAGCGATACAAGAAGTTCGGTGGGAGGGTCAAGATAGCATCCCACAGGGCATGTACACTTTCTACTACGGGGGAACACAGTCTCAAGATACGGAACAGGATTCCTCATTAAGAACAATATCCTTCAGGCAGTTCAGAATATAGAGGTCGTAAACGAAAGGCTATCGTTCGTTACTATACGTACTCGATGGGGCAACACGGTTTTATTAAACGTCTATGCTCCGACCGATGTGGCTACTGATAACGACAAAGATATATTCTACGTATTTTAGGTGATTTCAATGTAAAGGTAGGGAGAGATGAAAAATATAGTCCTACTATAGGCAAATACAGCCTTCACGAAAAGACCAACAACAATGGAGAAAGACTGATAACTTTCGCGATTTCGAAAAACCTACTGGTAAAGAGCACGTACTTTGAACACAAAGACATACACAAATACACATGGCTATATCCGGACGGAAAAACTCTCAACCAGATCGATCTCGTATTAGTAGACAGACGAAGACACACGAACATAATGGATGTTAGGTCGTACAGAGGAGCGGAAGGTGACACCAACCATCAATTAGTGATCACAAAAGCAAGTCAAAAGTTACGCAACGCGAACAGAGAAAACAAGGGGCCAAAACAACTTAAATTCGAAGTGAAATGATTAAATAATCCGAGCATAAAAGCAGATTACCAACTCGAACTCTCAAATATGTTCGAAATCCTAGCCGACTCGAGTAATAATAATGATGATACTAATAATGAAATTGACGTAAGTAAGATGTGGGAGGCATTTCGTGAAACAATTAAGAGCGCAGGGAAGGAATGTGTAGGTGAGAAGAAACAACAGAAAAACAAACCTTGGTTTGATGAAAAATGCCTTAAGCTTCATGAGGAACGAAAACAAGCAAGGCAACGATGGCTAAGTAATAAATGCGAAGCAAATATCAACCACTACAGTAACGCGAAACGAGACGCCACACTCGGGTTCAGAAACAAAAAGCGAGAATATCTGACGCAGAAGATTCAGGAGATAGATCAAAACGGCAAGACAAATAACATACAAGATCTATACAAAGGGGTAAACTCGTTAAGGAAAGGTTACCAGCCGAGGTTAGAGATGATTAGAAATGGACGTGGAGATCTTCAGGCTGATCCGACTAAAATTGTCGATGTGTGGAAAAGTTATTTCGACAAACTTCTTAATGTACACAACGGGGAAGAAACAGAGGAATTTGAAATCCATACCGCACAACCGTGGATTCCAGAACCTAGCGAGATCGAGATCGAAATGTCGGTAAAGAAATTGGAAACTTTCAAATCACCAGGAATAGACAATATTCCAGCCGAATTAATCAAAGCAGGAGGAACGGCACTAATCAAGGAACTACATAAATTGATAAGTGCTGTATGGAGAAAGGAGGAGCTCCCAAAGGAATGGAAAACCTCAATAATAGTTCCGATTTACAAAAAAGGCGATAAATCTGACTGTAATAATTACCGCGGAATCTCGTTACTTCCAACCTGTTACAAGGTATTAAGTAATATTCTGTTAACACGCCTAAGTGTATACGTAGATGAAATAATTGGAGATCACCAATGTGGATTTAAAAGAAATAGATCCACGTTGGACTAGATTTTCGCCTTGAGACAAATTTTGGAGAAGAAATGGGAATACAGTGGGACGGTTCATCAGCTATTCATTGATTTTAAGAAAGCGATTCTATCAAAAGGGAAAAGTTATATTATATTATATTACAAATCGTAGTGTCCTGATACGATTTGTAATTCCTAAAAAACTGGTTCAATTAGTGAAGATACCGCTGAGATTTGGTGTCTCATCGACCCCATAAGCAGAGTACGGATAGGTAATAATATGTCAGATAGTTTCAAGATTCGCAACGGATTGAAACAAGGCGATGCCTTGTCCCCACTACTGATTAACTTTGCGTTAGAATATGCGATTTTAAAAATTAAAGGGGACAAAAAGGGACTATCATTGAATGCTTTAATCAACTGTTTGTATACGCGGATCATGTAGATTTAATAGGGGACGATATAGATGCACTACAAAGCAACACCGATGTCTTAGTAGAAGCGTGTGATGAGATAGGTCTTCAGGAAAACATAGATAAAACAAAATACATGATATCAAGCCGAAACACAGGGAATGAAGGAAATAAATGCATAAGAATTAGGGATGAGGTCATAGAGAAAGTAAACAAATTTAAATACTTGGGAGCATACGTAACAAGCAAAAATGAGGTCACGGAAGAAATAAACAATCGCTTAGTATCGGGGAACGCATGTTTCTATTCAGTCCAAAAACTTGTAACATCGCGATTAGTATCAAGGAAACTGAAATTAAAAATATACAGAACGGTTATTCTGCCGGTAATACTTTACGGTTGTGAAAGTTGGAGTACGACCCTAGCAAATGAACATAAATTACGAGTATTTGAAAATAAGGTTTTGAGAAAGATATACGGGCCGAAACGGGACGAGATGACTGGAGAGGGAGGAGACTGCATAATGAAGAACTCCACGGACTGTACGATTGACCAGATGTAAAAATAATGAAATGGCGACGACTAAGGTGGGCAGGCCATGTAGCTCGAATGGGGGAAAACGAAGATTATATTATATCCTGGTTTGAAGACCGGATGGAAAGAGGCCATTGGCAAGACCGAGACGTCGTTGGGAGGACAATATTGGAAGAGATCTTCGAGAAGTAGGTGTTTGTGATGAAAACTGGCATGATATTGCCCAGGATAGAATTCAATGGCGAACGTTTGTTACTGCGGCGATGAACTTGCGAGTTCCATAAGCCATAGAGTTAGTTAGTTAGTTATGTTCTATAAAGTGAGAGATTAACCGCTGTCTCACTCATTGAACTGTTGTTGTTACTGATAAGTCGTAAAAACTTGTATGTTTTACACATTTGATTCAGATGTAAGTTCCTTGAAAAGCCTTGGCTTTCCATTCCACATCTGGCTGCTGCAGTATTTGAATTTGTATTTCGTACTTAACTCGTGTTCCTTTCTCTCTTCGAAATCCAAATTGTTACTTTCAATTTCAACATTCATCTTACTCAAGGTGTTAATTTGGGTCAAACCTCACTTACCCTCACGTTTCTGTTTCGTCCTCACCATCACACCTTGGATCAGCCCTCATGATGGCCACTCTTGTCATATTAATCACCTTTGAATTTAATAGTAGGCGTAAAATATTAATATCTCTAGGAGGGCGACCACTATAATTGTGCGATATGTTTTAGTTCGTGTATTGTAAACTTTTCCTTTCATTTCCCTTTTATTTAATGTATACGTGTTCAACCTCAAGGGTGGCTCTCATGAGGGCGGACCTCACGCTCACGTTACAAGTTTCCCCTCACCGTCACATCTTCAATCAGCCCTGACCCTCACTTACCCTTCGTTGCAAATTTGCCCCCCCCCTCATTCACACACACCCTAACGTCTTCGCTCAACCCTCACCCTAAAGCAGTGAGGTGAGGTGCATCCTCGTGAGGTTGAACCACTATGCACCCTACCGTGTAATCGTACGTATCCGTAGGAAAATCCTCGCTGAGTGCGCTATTATGCTGATGGTTTGGTAATCTGTACATTTTAAATTCTTCTTCATCATAATCATTACTGTTTCTAGATAATCGCTTGGCCATTATCTTGACTCATAAGTTTCGTTTCAGAGGCGTGGAACAACAGCACTTGACCGGAAGGAAGGTGATTACGGTATATTTCACGGCAATACAAAATAAATATTAAAAAAAAAAAAAAAAACAAAACGGTAGTGTGTCGAATTCCTAATTTCAACTGTAAATCCGTACTACCAAACCGTACCCAGAAACAACTGCTTAACCAGTTTATTACTGTATATGCGATCTGACCAAGCCGACCTAGGCCCGTCCCGATACCATATAAAAAGGTATCGAACCCACGCCCGATTCCGACTGTTCACTCACAGTAATCCTGGGCGACTGCGTCAATGTAATCCAATTGAAAGAACTTATTCTTAGTTTTACAACTAGTTAATTTGGGCAAGAGTAAAAGAAAACTCTAACATGAATTTATTACTACAATCACGATAACAAAATAAACTAGCTTAGGCATAATAACCAAAATATACAGTACTTACAATAATGGTCCAATACGTCATTGCTTCTAGCAAGGTTTAATGTGGATGTGTTCTCTCAATAGAAAATCACGTACTTTAATATTTCAGTCAACGCCAAAATGGCCCATCCAATCGACTTCCTTTGACAGAATAATTCCACGTGTTTTAAGCCAAAAGCATTCCAACACATCTAGTGTAATAAGATTCTCTCTCATTACGAAGCACAAACGATGAAATATGCGCAATCGATCCACATAGAACATTACCTTTAGATCAGTGTCGTATTTAACAGAAGAATGAAAACGATACAACACTGATCTGATTTACTTAGACACTGAGGTTTGAGAAACCCTCAGCAGCGGAGCACGAAAAATTACCCAGCAGGCAAATACGCCTGGATACAGACCAAACAACCCGAATAACAAATGGAGATCGCCACACGTAACAAACGCGATCTAAATTTAAAATCAGTTCAGTCGGAATAGCATCCACATCCATTGCTTTACAATTGTTCATGTCACTAAATCTTCTCAGATTCTGTTTTTTTTTTTTTTTTTACCCCTTTATCATCATTTACTTGTGCTTCTTTTAATGGGTGTAAGCGATGAGACATCGCATACAGTTCTATGTATTCAGTATACGTTTTCGCTCACTAATAGAGGGTCACCTTTTTTGTCCTCCAATGACCACACAGATTTGATTCCCTTTCATCCATATTCCATTGTTCTTGTTTCCTTGTGTATCAGTTCTTATCTTCCTGTTCATTCCAAATTTTGGTATTTCATTACATTCCTTTGACATCCATGTTTCTTTTACGTTGACTGCCCTCTGTACTTCGTTATTAAGCTTTCTTTACCTTATTTTGTACCTATACGCATCCACATTTTTCTCTCTTTCATTTCTTTTGTAATTCATCCTTTTCTCTTCCGTTAAAAAAACATTATCGAGCATGTTAAAAAATTCCACTGTGAGTTAGTAATTCCATTATCTCTACCAAATTTGAGTAATTTTCTTCGAACTTTCCCACAAGTTTATCTTTCATTTTCTCGTCTTTAAATTTCACTGGTGCTAACTTCTTTATTCCCGTGTTTCTTCTACCTACGTGTTTTTTATTTTATGTCTACCTTTGTTAAGACTAAATCATGGTCACATTGAATATCGACACCAGGAAAGAGAGTTCACATTCTTCAGACAGTTTCTAAACATGTCCTGAATTAGCACTTAGTCGATCTGAAACTTTTCGTTGTCTGGGAATACCTTATTCTTTTTTTGTTGTTTAAACGAGTGTTTTTCAACCTTTTTATATTCACAGTCCGGCAAACTAGGATAAATCTTTCACGGAACCCGGAAGATGCCACTACGTTGGAGAGGTTTATTGTACGTTCAAAAGATGCTAGCACATTTTCAGATTCTAGTTGTTTTGGAAAGGAGATGTAAACTTTAATCTCAGTTTTGGACTGTTGAAATCTACAAAGGTGTAAAATAATTGAATATATTAATTGGACGAGGACACCGGTACAACTATTTCGCGTACCGGTACTAGTCCTCGGACCGGCGGTTGAAAACCACTGGTTCAAATCACGTGTTTCACACTATCATTGAGTGTTGTTTACTCAACTGATCTCTGGAGTTTTGTATTTCTTTCCAAGCTCACATTTTCCTACTGTTTTTCCGTCTTATTCTTCACTAACTACTGCATTAAAATCGTCCACCAGTAAGATACATGCGTCTTTCTGTTCTCTTTTGATCGAAACCTCCAGATGCTTGTAGTTTATTTTGAACTCTTTTTCCAGGTGTTTGTAAAACTTCTGTAAACTTCATTTTATATGGGCCAGTCTAGTAACTTCTGACTTCGGCCCGTCACGATTTAACCCCTATACACCTAATTAAAATCCACAGACACCCCCATGCCCCTGCCGGGACCTTCGAATCGTTGACCTAACACCTTATACCGCACGGCTACCCGGTCGGCTCTAGATGTTTGTAGGCATGTATATTTATATTATAACCAGGTCTTTCTTTCTTCCTTTCAGCCTTATGCCATTCGCTCGTTGGTGTAATCTACTATCATGACCGTCTCTTTGAGACGGTTTCCAAGGACTACACCTACACCATTTCTTCATATTCTTTCCGGTCCCGAAAAAAACCTCTTATATTCTTCATCTCGAATTTACAAATTTCTTGCCATTGTACTTCAGAAAGTCCTCCTGCGTTCATATGGTTGTATCTTGCTTCCTCTTCCAGATTTTCCTACTTCTCTGCTTTCAACAGTGACCGGACGTTCGTGTTCCGATCAGTAATCTTGTCTTCTCTCCTCTGTTCTTATTTTCGTCTACTTTGCACATTGATTTCTTCCAAGGCTTCCCCTTTCCGGAGATTCGAATAGCAGTGTAATTTACCTTCAGAGTATTGTGTCTTGGGATAAATCATTAAACTATTTATTGTGCCTTGAAAACAAGTGGCTTCCCGTTGCCTTCCACATCACAGTAAAGGCAAAAAATATGCAAAATCCGGCCTCTGTCCATCTCTGAGCCTTACCGATGTTACTCACCTTCAACCTTAGTAGTGAAGGTTTTTTGGTGGGAAGTATTTTCCTACTAACTGGAAGGCTGCAGCACTGTATGGTTTTGGTCCGCTCCGGAATGTTTCCAGTACCCATCTGTCTGATGGACATTTCCTCATCTGTCACTTGAAGGTTACTAGTTACTCCAAGCTGGGAAATTAATATTATGATGTCGTAAAAGAGTAAGACGGTAGGGATGAAAAATGCTCTTATTCTGATCACTCACGCGAGCCTGCCAGCAACTGCCGAAGCATTTGTAGTTCAAACCGTTAGTGGAAACATGAAAGTGTGAGCGGAGCTTCTCTTTCTCATGGATGTGATCACTATTGCGTCTGTCATTAGTTTCCTGCTATGTATTGTAAGTCTCGTCTCATCCGAAAATTCCTGACAGTATTCAAAAGCTCTGCTAGAAGTATTTCCGCTCTCCGCGACCATAGTTTTTCATTAAAAAAAAAAAAAAGGATGAGGGGACTTTTACAAGATCTGAAGATGCCAACAGCGATCTATGTCTCAGCGAAAGTGGGCTCCGCTTAGTAATCAGGAGCACGTGGCCTAAAACCCCGAAATCAACAATTGTGACTGGTATTTTACTTGAGTTCCCTCAGTCACATACAACCAATGTCTAGAAGGTAAATTGAAATACGAACAAGGGGGTTTCCTTCCCACGTGGACCTAGTAAAGTTAGAGAAGACGGAATACATCTGTAGGAATTACGAAATTTAATTCTTGGAAAAAAAAAATCCCAATCATGTTTCCAACTGAATGATCGTGGGAAAGGGTTTTGATGACAACGGAGGCCAAACACCGAGCCGTCGTAGCTCAGTGGTAGAACGTTGACGTACCTTTCGGGAGGTCGTAGATTCGATCCATGCGGTCGACTATCCTGACGGGATGGCATCTTCAGCGTGGGCCTTGGCCGACACCTTTCCCATACCCTATCCCGGCCTGAGCCTTAGAGGCCTTAAAGGCCATAAATAAATTTCAGTTCAATTCCGACGGAGGCCAAAGGTGTGATGAAGTGGTTGCTGCGTGCACAGGCGGCAGGTTAACTAATGTATACTTGTAAAAGCTTGTCCCTAGTTGACGGAAGTGCATTGGAAACAAGATCTACATGCTAAAATTATACAAAATATATACTGCATGTATAAGTTAATTACTACAGGTAAGTTAAAAAGATTTTCTTCGCTTTGTATCTTTACTTTCTGAGCATATCTCGTCTTTCCGATTACTTGTATGACACGCCCTAAATTCTGCATCATATTGCATTATGAGGTCATGTTGATTAAATTTCTTTTGAAACCAATTTTTCAGGTTGCTGGCCGAGGTAGTGGGCGTGCAAGTGCTCGAAGCCTTCAGATGATTGAGATGCTTTCTATGGCTCGAGGTCGAGGTCGTGCTGGCCTAGGATTGGGAGCAGGGGATGCTGGTGAACCAGCACAGCGAGAGATTCCGTCAGCACCAGGACCAGCTGCTCCAGAACCAGCTCCTCCACCAAGACCCGTAGGCAGAGGAAGGTCAAGTTTGTTGCAAATGGTGGGACAAGTTAGGTGGGTGCAAAATTGGAAAAAAGTATTTTCCTTGTTTTTAGATTTTCTACTTCATTCTTTCTTTGCAACTGTCTTGTAGCGTGGGTATTCTACATACTATTCGTAGTCTTGAACTACTGCTGTTAAATAGCTATGCACAGTCACATACCAAGCCGCCGTAGCTCAGTAGTAGAAAGTTGGCGTAGCATTCGGGATGTCGTGGGTTCTATCCCAGCGCCCGACTACCTGACTGTGGTATGTCACACGACCCACTTGCCATTTGATAAAATTCACCTCCATTCAATATGGTGGATATCAAAAATGGCGGACTAGTTGTGCTCCAAAATGTAGCCCCTTCCAACCGTTCCATATTTGTGAATTACGATGCTTCATTTCCTTGTCGGTTTATGAACTGTTAGGCTGTACTGAGACTTCTGAATCACCCGGTAGATATAAAGATGAAAACAAGGAATTTTAAGTGTGTCAGATGTATGTGTTTTATTGGATAGACCCACAATTTTAGATGCTTCTTATTGTTAGTTTTGTTTGAAATTCCGACCAATAAACTTGTCGAAAACGTTAAATTTATTTCGTATTGATGCATGTTTCTAGGTATTACCAGTTTGTGATTTCGAGTTTGTTCTTTTGATCTTGTAGCAAACCGCCACAACCACCACCGGCTCAGGAACAAAGACGATCACCGCCGCAACCACCACCGGCTCAAGAACAAAGACGATCACCGCCTCGTCAAGAACCAACACCAACGCCGCGACCGTCGTCGGCAAGAGAGCCGCCAACGAGAAGAATGGCAGAGATGTCCTTGAAAGAGGAACCGCCTGTAATTCGCAGAGGCAAAGACGGTAAAAAGTAAGTATTACCTGCGTTCTTGTCTACTTATGTGAGCAGCGCTGTAACATATTGCACATGAAAGGATCTCAAGGGGCGGGGGGGGGGAGTATATATATCAGAAATATCATACCCCCAATTTTACAATCGACCACTAAGCTCTAGCCAGCGCTAAGTTAAGGCCAAGTCATATTTTCCAACGCAAGATTGTAAAACTGGGGATTAGTAATATTCAGTATAATTTGATGCCAGTTTTACTTCTAAACTGTTTGTTCCTTGATAATAGATTCAAAGCGAATCCGAAATCGTGGATCTTCAAATATTCCCAAGACAGATGTCATCGATAGTTTGCAAGGTAAACATTAGGTTACCATTCAGTTTTTTTTTTATTTTAACATAAACATATTAATCTTTTCCTTGCCTGATGATATGCACCTCTTGTATGCTATACACAAAAAACTCGAACATCGTGATACATTTCACGATTCTAGGCTAATCACATCCTTGGACGATAGTAGAAGTTAAAAAAAGGATATATACGGTGGGTGAAATTTATAAAGTAACACCCCTGTTACAGCCCAGATATGGATCCCTTGCCTTATTTTCTTTTTCCAAATCTCAAAAAATGATTTTCGGGGACGGATGAAGAACTTAAGAGAGCTGACATGGAGTACTATTGAGTCAAGAACTTACTACAAACTGATAACAGTTAAGAAATTGTCAGATTTATCTTCACGAAATCTGTTGAATCATAATAAGTGTAGTTAAAATTCCATAAATCGTGAAAATCTAGTATCTTTCAGTAACTAAATGCTAATAAAAGGAGGACAACCACCACTGCAAATCAAGCAACGGTTAGATAATGTCTGTAGCAAAGCTTCCACGTTCATACACCACCAGTAAAGAGTGGACTAGACGATGTAGTGGGAGAAAATCACTTTAAGATGGGAAGAGATTCTATCGTCTTTAAGGCTCAGTTCTACAATCGACGGCTACGTTGAGGCCAAGTCTCATTTTGCGTACTCTCATTGGCCAAAATATGATTTGGCCTCAACTTAGCCCTAGCTAGAAGCTTAGTCGTCGATTGTAAAACTTTGGTAAACTTTATTTTTATATGGGCCAGTCTAGCAACTTTGGACTTCGGCCCGTTACGATTCACCTTTAGCTGTTAAAATCCACACCCATGCCTCTGCCGGGACCTTCGAGCCGATGGCCAACCGCCGCAAACTGCTCGGCCACTCGGCCGGTCCGTTGTAGAACTGACCCTAAGGCAATGACCACGAAAGTATATCTGAAGTAGAAGCTTAAAAAACAAGTGTTCAGCTTATCTTTCACGTTTATTTGCGAATGAATACTTTGCACAAGTTGGATCCTCAGATTTCTTTCATCTCAGCTGTTGAACGCAATCATTGTGTTGCGTGTTCGCTCAGATTTCAAATATGGGGGAAGCTGTATCTACAGTTACAAATACAAGTATAACTACCGGTTATAACAAAATGGTGAGTGATATCGACAAACGGTGGTCATTTTTGAGGTGAGCGCCCCCCCCCCCCAAAAAAAAAAAAACAATACATACATATTTTCAAAAAATGTTTCTGTGACTCTTTAATTTTGTTAACGAGTGTTATTGAAAGCAATATTACGTATTTTTCAGAATCAATGCAACAGCTAATTTTATACGTTTGGAGGTGCAACATGGTCGAGGTGTTTTCGAATATGAAGTCATTATGGAGCCTTCAGTGGATTCGACGACTTTGAAATTTCGAATCATGAAAAACCTGGAAGATAAAATCGGAACAACAAAAACTTTTGATGGCGTAAAATTGTATTTACCCTTCAAATTATCAGAAGAGGTAAGTATCTTGATTTTCTTTTTAATTTTCTGAAAACATCGTCTTATAGGGAAACAGACTTTGATCATGTATTTCGGAAAATTTTGGCGTTGTGCTGGACTTTCTCACCTCGGGATAAAACAGGAGTTATTCTTAATTGTAAATGCTATTTTTTAAGTCTTTTTTTTAATCATTGTCGTTATTATTATGTTTACACGTTCCATTACGCGCATGTACTAGAATATAAGGCTAGACTGGAACAAAGAAAAGCGGCTATCCTATAAATTATCATAGCCTATAACAAGAAGAAAAATTACTATAATAATAATACCGTAGATTAAAATCAAGACTTAAAAAATATGCTTTACAATTATTATTAAGATTTTTTAAAACCTTGTGAGTAGAGCCATGCTGAGAAATAGATGCCATCTTGTTCGCTTTATAGGGTGACTTAGGGTAAAGACATGCCAAAGATGCCTCGAGGTCGCGGTCGCTGCCTCGATGATGGCACAGACATATGGTTTCCAAATGGGTACGCTCATGCCGGAGATAATGGTCTACCGCGATGGTGAATTCGTAGCTGCGATGATGAACAGCCGAGTTTGTTTTTACATTTATGTTGAGTGGAAGCATCGCTGTGGCTCGCGTTCTTATTGGTTCTCCCAAGGTCACGAAGCGCTGCACGGAATACAATCGTCATTTGTTCAGAATTTCGTCTGCAGATGATTGTGTGTGTTTATGTTCGAGAGGTTTTGCTGCCTATGCAATTTGATGATGCTGTTTAAGTTCCGGGATTAAATGATGATATTCACCCAAATCTTGTCTCCTCTTATTAATAGGATGAGCACTATGACGCCTGTTCTGAATATTTGACAGTAACCACCATCTTGTAATTGTAGACATAGAATCATTATCTTCGCTGTCACTGGAGTACATGGTTTAGCTACACTTGAATTTACAAAATCAATTGAACAACGAAATACGCACGGAATAATTTCGCACGCGTCACAGCAGTGTTTCTCCTCAAACTGAGAACTTACAGCGAGAACGCGACCTCTTCGATATGTGCGCCCTTCATCGAGGTAGCCACCGCAACTTAAACCTCGACCGCGAGGCATCTTCGGCATGTCGTTACCTTTACGTTTTTGTCTTTGACTGTACACCGTAACCCAGAAGGAAATTGATGCAGTTGAAGGTGATATCTCAGCCTTGTTGAAACCACAGAAATAACTTAAGCCAGCGTCGCCTTCAAGTGGAATTTTTTTGCAAATATATTTTGCAAGCAAATATCTTTTGAAATTCCATTTCAACCAATAGAGTAAGGCACGTGTGAAATTTGAGCCAGTTCGTTTTCGTTATATTGATGACTTAAATCATGAGTGGTCGTAGGAGTAACTCAAGAGATCAGGGGCCTATTCCACCAACGTACTTTGCAACTTTTCACTTTGCACTTGTTACTTTGCAGCATTAGCATAGTGCAAAGTTTTTTTGTTTCACGATTGCAAGACGAGGTCTTAGCAGTTTAAACTTTGCAATTGATCCCCTTGCAAAGTCTTAGTATGAAGAGGGACGAAATCATACGGAAAAAGCTTACACTATTAGAAGTGTGTGTATCAGCTCTCAGTATATAATATTTGTCAAACTATTAATTCTTATTTCATTATTGCTTTACTTTGAATGCAAGAAAATACTTCACCCCGAGACAGTAAAGAAAAAGTTTGTTGTTGTGGACAACAGATGGCAGAACCAAAGTTTGTCTGAAGTTGAGGTGACTAACTTTTTTATTTATCAACCAATTTCTTTTGTTTCTTTTGCACTTTGATTCTCATTTTATATGTTTATTACTGTTAAGATCTTCTTACCAGATGTTTTATCTTTTTTAAGTTATTGACAACTTAAAATACCATGCCACACAACTATTTCCGTTACCCTTGTATTTATAAGAGGACTATCAATTTGGAAAAAAAAAAGCGAAAGAGAACCTTGCGAAGTTGATGATTAAAGGCCGCTTTAGACGATACAATTTCTCGTACGACGAATCTTAGCGAAAGCAGTGTGCCAACGTAAAAAGAAAAAGAGATATGGATTTATAAAATAGTATCTTGCTCTATACTCTATTGTAGCATTCTTGCTTTCACACTCTGGCACTACTGCTAATCGTAAGATTCATCGTAGCATAAATGCGGCCGTCTAAAGCGACATTAAAGGTACTACGATAGTTTCTGGAGTTGTACTTCCAATCCAACTCCGTGAACAAAATAACGACCCATTCCTCGAAATAGTTGTTTTATTTCAGTATTTTTTATCCTTTCGCCTGCACGGACTTCCTATATATGATTGTAGCACTCCCGATATCGACGAGGTGTGGAACAGGGGCACATTATATAGTCTGTAGGTTCGACTGTTTTTACATAAAGGGAAAGAACCGTAAGCAGTGATTCCGCCAGACCCCCCTATGGGGGTGTTTACCCCCCAAAGTCTCGACGACACTCCCAACTTTAATTTTTTGCTGTGAAAAATATATAGAAGCCGTGCCAAATCAGTTACATCCTCCCAATTTTAACTTTACACCCCCCAAACTTAAATCCTGGCGGAATCCCTTCTCGTATGTCCTCGCCCTCGTCTGAGTCATCTATGTTCGTGCTTTCTAAGCAATCCCTACTCACACTGCATGCAACATTATGCAATGTAATACACGGCAATACTACTGCACCAGCTTGTTTGGCACTCAATCTGAGGTGATTTAGGAAACCTTTCCTTCAGAATGCCAAAACTGTTTCCTATTATTTCCCTTGTTCTTTTATGTACACTGTTAAATCTCTGCTCGACGTTATCCTCTGGATTTTTATGTAACGGAGGAATCAACCATTCTTTCAAGCCATAAGCACTGTCTCCTAGCACTACAGCACCAATGAAAGGCCTCCAACCTTCTTCAAATGTACGATATACTGCCAAATTTCGTAACTCTGGAATCAGGCACATTGCCGGGCCAAATAGCATTTGTGCTGTAAAATTGGGACTGCACATCATCATTGTATTAAGGCAATGGTTTTCATACCTGTCAACGTAAGTGTCTTTCTCTTCAGAAGGAGCATCGATATTAATAAGTATCCTATCCAAACAGTCACAAACTGATGGAAATCCTCCTTTCCGTAGAATATCTTTTGCAATGTTAGCTGCTGCATTTTCAGTCCATCGTACAATGTTGTGGAACATCACATTCATAATTGTTGTTAACTACTCTATGGACTGCTCTGCAAACAGTTGCCCAACACCGTGCATTTGGGCACCGTTTCCTAACCAGTCAAGACATACATGCAATTGTTCGTTAGGTGAAAGCGTTTTACTTCTTTTCGTCTGTCTTTGCAATGGGACCAACGTTCTCCAATATACTATATTCAGCTTGCTCACTGGTCATGCGAAAACATTCCTTGAATTGTAGTTCATTTAGCCCATTGAAATTTATTGTTCTTGAAACTTTTCCTCGGTACATCTTCAGCACTGGATTCATCGCTTGATGAATAGAGGCCTAGAAGTTGCCGGCTTATTATTAACTAACCTCAATAATATTATATCAAAGTCACTTTTTCAACTTTGTGCTTTATGAGAAAAGCAATCCGACAGATTTCAAGCAATTGAGTAACTGCAATTACGGACAAAACTTTGTTCACAAGTATTTGATGCAGTTTGAAAAGTCCGATGTGTCTTTGCAATAATTTCATGTACTTTGCGTTCTATTTCTTTGCACTTTGCTCATTACAACTTTTCGTGAAACAGAACATCATATCTTTTGCTAAGTCTCTGCAACTTTTCACTTGACAAATTTTTCTTTGCACTTTTCAAAATTCGTTGTACGTGGAACAGAAACTTGACCAACAACTGTAAAGTGCAAAGTGAAAAGTTGCAAAGTCGTTGGTGGAATAGGCCCCTGGTCAGATCAGATTAGATCTTTTCCGTTAGAACGGAAGAAGGGATTCTTGAAGCGAAAAGAGTTGCAAGCCTTCAATTGTGAAGTGAAAAGAGAGAGAGAGAAAATGAATATTAACAATATAGGTTGATCTAGTTGGGAATTGTGTGTATTTATTATTGAAGCCTTTCAATTCCCAGCAAGTATTTTCGTTTCCATTGTTCGACGATTTCAAGGAACCTAATGTGCTTTTGTTTTAAGTTACACATTTGAAAGATTGTTTTCTTAGATGTGGTATTCAAATCAGTGATTTTTGATGGATAGTGCAGTAGCAATTTCAAGATATACATACTTAAGCAGTTAAGCAAATCCAGAGTTCTGTTGAATTCACACTGTAATATAGTCATTTTATGAAAATTAGGTATTTAAATATATATATATATATATATATCTTAAAAGCATGAAACTTTGTATACATATGGGACTTGATCATCTAGCAAGTAAAGATCACGAATGGTTAATCGCGGATTCGAACGGGACATGTGTCAATCGGTAGAGCATAGTGAACTCAGTACTTTAGGAAAATCTTAGCGGCAGAGGTCGTCCGTGTCACACGCTATAACAAATTAAATGGAACATGGAGGTCAATAGAGTGCAATGAAAGAATTTCCGGAACTGCGAAATATCTCGGTTAGAATGAGGTTTCGCGAAAAACTGAGAGACAAAACAATTTTGATTTTGTCAAATAGGACCCCATATGTTTCAATAAGGATTCTGCATCTGCGGGAAAATCTGCATCTGAAAAGTGCGTGCAAAATTGTAAATAGTAGCCATGGACTCCAGAGGGCCATAAATTGATCAATGGTTAGAAGTTGCAGAACAGCAAAATATCACGGTGATGGGTCACTGTGTCGAAAAATTGCATAAGGCAAAATGTCCAAGAAAGCACCACAACGATGCAATGACGTAACCGAACTCCCTAATAAGAACCCTGTGTGGGCCCCATGGGCATTGTGACATGTAAACTGGGGCCTATTTGCAATCTCCAACTTGGGGTCCATGGCTACTATTCACAATTGCACGCACTTTTCTGATGTAGATTTTCCCGCAGATGCAGAATCCTTATTGAAACATATGGGGTCCTATTTGACAAATCAAAAGGGCCCCGTGTCAGGAATTTGGATAGCCAGTCAAATTGCTCTCGTGATTTGCTGACATTTTTGTCTCTCAGTGTTTCGCGAAACCTCCTTCTAACCGAGATAGTTCGCTGTTCCGAAAATTCTGTCATGCACTCTATTGACCTCCATGTTCCATTTAATTTGTTATAGCGTGTGACACGGACGACCTCTGCCGCTAAGATTTTCCTAAAGTAATGAATTCACTATGCTCTACCGATTAACAGGTGTCCCGTTCGAATCCGCGATTAACCATTCGTGACCTTTACTTGTAAGTAACATACTAAAAGTCCCTTAAAATCAAACTTGAGCTACGACCGCCATCTTGGAAAATGGCGGTGGATATTCACCTATTTCCAGTTTTCACAAAAACTACGCAGCGCGTCAAAAAAAGGAAAAAAGAGAAGCAAAATGTTTTAAATTAGTTTGTTCAGCATAAAATGACAAATCTGTTGTTAAAGTCATTGCTTCTTTTCATCGACCCAGAAGTCACAAAATGGCACAAAAGATAAAGTGATTGTCATAAAATTGTATTTTTATTTAGCATTTGTTTTTCCTAAAGTGATTATACAATTTTTCTGTGAAGAACTGACATAAATGATAACTTCAGTACACAAAATGAAGGCACTAAAAATTTAATATCATAAAATTTCAATCTGTTTTAAAAAGAATACCGAAAGGTTATGATAGTTATTAAATATTACTGAAAGCTGATAATTACAGTATGCTTTCATATAACTGTCCCTATACTGAATTTAATATATTTTTATCTATAAAGTTTATCAAAGCAGCATTTTAAATGGATTGTGCTCCAATAACCACTTACAAAATGTTTTTTGAAATTATGAATCTCGAAATTCACTGCTTGGGTTTTCTTCTGCATGATGTTCATATGTCTTTGAGAAAACACAAGTTCAAATGAAATTTTCTACAGATCTGGTAACTTCAGTGCATAGTGGAAGGAATATAGTCCATCGTAAAAGAGTTTCTCTGGGATACCCCGGCTATGTGTAAGGCTGCCAATAGAGTTCATAGCTCTCACCAGTGATTGTTCTATTACCATATCAGAAAAAAGAGTCACATTCCTTGACGTGGACATCACCTTAGAAAACAACACCCTCACCACTTCCGTTCACATAAAACCCACCAACCATATGAAGTATTTACACTACTCAAGTTCCCATCCTTACCACACCAAGAAAGCGATTCCTTTCTCCCTTGCCCTCAGAGGACAACGTCTGAATTTCACCACCTCTGCTGCTGAAACTTACAACCAACGCCTCCAGGAGGCTCTAGTCAACCGAAGCTACCTTCTAATCTTGTAACCAAACAGATCCGCCGTATCCTCACACACTCAACCCACCGGTTCTAATCACCCAGTTCCATCCTAAACTAACCAAGGTCAAACAAATCCTACACTCTCATTTCCACATTTTCCAATCTGACCCAGACACAAGATCAATATTCCCCACCAAACCTAGATTAGTTTTTCAACATCATCCTAATTTTAGAAACATCTTGGTCCGTACGAATCTCTCCTTACCACCACACCAAACCGGCGCCCAGACATGCCAGAGACCCAGATGTAAGGTCTGCTCCATTTTCATCACTTCTCCCACAATCACTATCAATACTAATAATAGTCGGTACACCCTCAATCCCAAGGGTACATGTCACACCCCTAATGTTATATACATCCTAACCTGCAAGTTCTGTGATGCCTTTTATGTGGGGGAAACAAGTTGTGCTCTTAACATTCGAATTAATAACCATCGTCACTTCTGTATTATCAACAAACCGGATGCACCAGTTTCCTTGCACACCCAGTCCCACAATACCAATTTTGAACTATCTTTCTTGGTTGCCATAATCCACATTTTACCCCCTACGACCAGCACCTCAACATGCCGTGTGTGGGAGAATGCCTTTATTCACGGTTTGAGCGCGAAAATAAAACCTGGCCTTAACCTTCAATAACTCTGGCTCCCCTTTTCCTCTGCATTTTCAATACATTTCGACCCGCGATCCCACCTTGTACTTACACGCTATACAGTTATTATTATTTCAAGTTCCGGATATCTACGAGCTACAGCAGTCAGTTGTTCTCCAGTTTTGATGTTTTGTCCGCTACGTGTCGCCACTGTCTCTTCAAACTTGTATTTTGTGAACACGTGAACTTCGCTGTCTTCCTCTCTACTTGAAAAAGTGTGAATACACGAAATATAGTGACTTTTTTGTGTGTATATGTGAATATGTGTGATCTAGTGCGTTAGTAAGCTGTAAGTAATCTTTTTTTCTCCTTCATTTGTCTAAAATTTACCATATATATTAAGCTGTAAGTAATAAAAAAAGATTACTTACAGCATACTAACGCACTAGATCACATACACACACACATATATATATGTATGCTGTACATTCTTGATTATTTGAAAGCTTTTTTTATGTGACTTAGTTTCCGCGAAAGTTTAAAAAAAAAAATGAAGTTTGGCTGCCATTTTCCAAGATCGTGGTCGTAGCTCAAGTTTGATTTTTGGCGACTTTTCATATGTTACTTGGGTGTCCAAGTAAGTACTTTCTGTAAACCAAATTCCATGCTTTTAGAATTTTTTTTTTTTAAACTTATCATAAAATTTTTGCTTAAAATGACTACACTAATGGTCACTTGGACTCCAAAAAGAAACTAAGTAGTCACCATGGGTCACTAATATTTTCAATAAAGGTCACTAAAAGCTCTCCCTCTCTCTTTTTTTTTGAATGTGATAGATATCCTGTACATGTATTTTCATGTTTAATATCGTATTTTCTGTGCGTATTGTTTTGGAGATGCGTGAGTGGTTAACTTCCGGCTAAGAGAGTGGGAGGAGTCGTACTGGCTCAGGCAGTAGTGCCTTTGACTACGAATGGAGCGGCTTGGGATTAAATCCCGGATAGGACGCTGGAGACTTCTCTTCAGGCGTCCATGCCTGGTTCTCTAAGGTGCACTCAACCTCTTATCAAATTGAGTACCAGTGTGTCCTTAGTATTCCTGGATACCTTGGGAGGTAAAGGCGGTCGAGCGTGGGACTGACCATTCAACTTCATGTCGTGTCTTCCCGTGCCCCAAGCGTGCGCGTCAAGACAGTGAGAATCATGTAAAGAGGAGAAAAGAGCGAGAGCGATGGTTAAAATGAGTAGAGAATATAACACAAGAACCTAAATTACTGTACAAGAGAAAGATACAGGTTATGAACGAGTGGAGGAAGTAGGGAAAAACGTGACATCTGTGAGAGTCAAGAGAAAGGAGTGATTAAGTTAGTAAAGATTCGAGTATTCTTTTGTGCACGAGAATTTAATTAAAGTATAAATAATAATGTGATTAACCATTCTTTTTCCTATCTGTTTGTTTCTTTCAGAGGTCCGTATTTTCAGCCACTCACCCAATTGATGAGTCATCAATTTGTGTAACTATCGTGTTCAAGCACCAGAAAACACTTGGCCAATGTGTTCATCTGTATAACGTACTTTTTCGTCGTATTATGACTTCGCTGCAGTTAGTACGAATTGGAAGGAACAGTTATTGTCCTACGTTGTCTCACAAAATTCCCCAGCACAAGTAAGATCTTTCTCTTTTTAATTGTGCATTGTTGTTATTTATTTACGATCGTGTAGGCTAAGAAATATCGTATCTTGATCTACGATAATGCAAGAACAGTGTATGTCTGTGTTGTAATGTATAAGATAAAACTTTGAGTGAATGAATTGCTATTAACATTCTAAACAACCTGATGATCTTCGTTTATGAGACGTTGTTTGGTCAAGTGGTCTCCGAACCACTCGATTCAGTGGACCCCAGCGGGAATTGAACTTGCGGCCACGCCCTCCCACTTCTAATCACGTCAGTTTCAATCATTTTTGAGCATTCGTAGCTCAGTTGGTATAGCTTTGGCTTAGCAATCAGAAGGTCCTGGGAAAGATCCCAGCGACCGCTCTTAGGCTCTTTTTATGCAAACACGTTTCTCAGGTGACTTGAGAACCACACTAACAGCGCGTTTTGTAAAACAGTGGAAGCAAATGAGTGTGTTTATGCACATGTTGCCAAAGTCAGCCGTTCATGTTCTACAGAACGCGAGATAATAAGCAACGTTCATGTTTACGATTTTTCAAATTTTGTTTTTCCTCCGCAGCGTTGCCAGGCGTACTTAGGTTAGTTGCTCACACTTTCCCTATATGTTATGTACAAAACACACTGGCAACACCACCATATTCATATTTCTTCCTTTATTTTCTTTCCTCTTTTATCCCCCCCCCCCCCCCGCCAGCTACTCGAGCGACATGTCGTAAGTGATAAAAAGATACAAAAGAAAATTCGTTGCAGCCTGATTTCAAGTGACGCGAGGAAAAACGTCAAGCATAAAAGGACTCTTACTGATGTTTTTTTTTCTCAGTCACTCCAGGCAAATACCGAAATGGTAACTATACTGGCCGACCATCTTTCCCTTACCCTAGTTCGGCCTTACCAAAGACCATAAATAAAATTCAAAATTCACCACGCGCACAAAGCGAGCGCACTAACCTCTCGGCCACCCCGAGGTCAAGGTAAACATTGAATAGGTAATTGATTAGTATAGTATGCAGCTCACAATATTGCTAGGCTGTGGAATGTATACCGCGCTCTCTTCACCCTCTGACGCCACCGACGTCCTCAACAATTGATTTTATTTGACAGTGCACACATCACCTTTCAAAGTATTGATAACGTCAACGAGAAAATATTTTGTGCAAGACACTGCTTAGCCTAGCAGTCTTGTAAGCTACCGATTATACTTACATTAGTTTCTGGAAAATTAAGTGACACTAAAAACCACGTTACGTAAACAAAAGAACTCGTGAATTCCAAGAGATAATCTCATGTCCATTAAAGAAGAGGATGTAGCAAGCATTAAGTGTCGAACAGAAAAAAAAGTAATAGTTCCAAGATGGCTGATGTCTGCATCAGACAAAGACAGTAGACAAATGCTTGGCGCGTGCTAGGTACTCTTGGGAAATGGGAATGGTTTATTTTGCTTTCCTTGAAACAAACGTGAAATTTTGAAAAGCTTTTAGAGTAAACATTTTTAAAAATCTTCAGTTCCAAGAGCTACTTGGTAAGTTAACTGATGAGCTACCAATTAATTCTTGTAATGGCCAAACGTTACGAGATATTAAACAATGTTTCTTCTGAAAGTTGTTCAAAATTTCATGTTTGTTTCAAAGAAAGCAAAATCAACCCCTCTTTCCATTTCAAATTTTGAAGTTGACCCCACCCCCTCCCTGTAGAGGCATTCCCGAGACGCCACTGTTTTCAGAAGCATCTCTACGTGATTCCGCACATACACTTTGGTATGAACATTTTTTATTTCAAAGATTTATGTGCACTAGAAGCTGAGTTACGGATTTCGTGAACCACCCTGTATATGTAAAGTACAAATAGGAACAGGCCAGATAGTCAATATAAAAGGTAAAATTTTATACATCAAAGACATGGATGGACAGACAGATTACAAAATCATGGATTTTTTTATAGTATATTCCAATTACAAGTTGGAACACACATGGGGTCAATTAATATTAACATTTTTGTGTACACCTGTTCACATCTTCTCTGTAAGTTAGTTTACCTTGTAACCACCCGGTGAAGTCCAGTAGCCTGGACGAAATATTGTGCAATGTTCATTGTTTGTACGTGTCCTAAGTAAGTTTTAATCTTTTTATCAAAATTGAAATATGATGTGTGTACAATTCAATTTTGCTTGTTGCGGGCCGGAAGCAGTTTTCAAATGAGAAGATACCAATATTTGATGGGAGTTGATTGACTTCAGCTGGGAGTTTATACGTCCAAGAAATTGGATAACCTGGATTTGGGGACTTAAATTATGTTTACATTGCGTGTGCTGCAGATGGGCACACGAAACTGAAGCTCGGAGAACAGACTGAACCTATTTTATAAAGGAACATCATGTTTGCTTTCGCTCGATGCCTATATGGTGATGCAATATTCATAATTTTTAGTTATAAGTTAATGGAACATCTTACTGGATCCGTTTTGTCTAAGAAGTCGTTTAAAACAGAATCTAGTAAACAATCAGAAGGGGAATTCAGGATTTGTTATATAAGGCTAAAGCAAACAAGTTTTGAATTTCTGGAAGTGGCATTTCTCATGAACGTAGACTAGATGCCTAGATATCATCGAAATGAATTCATTATGTTGTTGTGAAACTAAATGTTTTCTTTTTTAATTTTTGTACAGGTTAGAGATTTGGCCTGGTTATGTAACAGCGGTAGACGAATACGAAGGTGGTATCCAGCTGTGCATTGATGCCTCCCATCGTGTTCTCCGGTCGCAGACAGTTCATGAGGCCATGTAAGTTCTAAATCAAATGTTATTATTTTCCAATTGAAAATATTGTATCATGAAAAAAAAAAGAACTACTACCAAATAATAATAATAATAATAATAATAATAATAATAATAATAATGGCCCCGTGAACACAACTGTGGTAGACATTTTAATTTCAACATTGCGTAGATGATGATGTGATATTATTAAAATTTAATCCCCAAACGTTCAGCAAAATGTTTTGCGATACTGAATATTTGATAGAAACAACTGCATTACAAGTACATTTCTCTTGAATTAAATTTTTATTAACGATTCTAAGGGTGGAATCAGAAGTATTTGTTAAAGTGACTCTCCGTGCAATGGGTCCCTACCGCAGCGTGAGCACGTAGCAGAAAACGGGAAACGAGCGTGCTAGTTACTTAGCCAACCAGGGCCTCTGTATTCAATACTTGCTCAAGATTTAGGCAATTCGATTGTTTCTGCAGTAAGAAGCCTTCCATATTGCATAAGTCACTTATTCTAGTTTAATTTCGTCTCCGTGGTAAATCGTTGCCCTTGGTAGATTAGTGGTTTTACGTGTTATCTTGTAATCAAGAGTCTCGAGTTCGATACTCAGTGAGTACCCAAGTCTGACTAAAATATCTTGATCATTGACCTTGGCTTTAGGAATGATGTTCCGAAGGAAAAAAAAAATACTGAAAGGATACTGATAAGGAATGACGCATGTGAAAGAGCCTGAAAAGTAGTGCAGAATCTGTAAGCTGTAATTGCCCAGATCATTTAGTGTCGCCGCTAGAGGGGAGTAATGTTGGGATGTTACGTAAACTTCTACATCTGGTGACTATTAACTTCGTAGTGCTTGTTGCATTCTGTTTCCTTTTTGGATAATCTATTTTACAAAGAAAATATACGAGATCTGCCGGAATTAAAGTAAGTGACCGATTGTAGCACCTATCCTGTCGTTTATAGGTTCCATTTTGGCTAACTTGCGGCGTAAAATAAATAGGAGAATCAACCGGTGTTATTTAGAAACAGGTACAAAATTGGAACTGATGTGAAGCAGTCAAGTAAATTTATTATTATACATAAAGACAGGAAAGGCAGACCTATTCGAGAAGAAAGCCTGTTTCATGAAGTAATAAGTTTGTGTGTCAAATAATTGAAATTTTGGACCGAGCGGCCGTAACTCAGTTGGTAGAGCGTTGTTGTCCTTGGAACGATCCCAACGGTCGTCCATCCTGACTTGAGATTTTTCCAGTCCCCCTTCCTCTCAGTCATACTGGACAGATGCCGTGATTGTACCTACTAATCAGGCCCTGGCTGACTACCTGCCGACACTTTCTCCCCTACCCTATCCCGGCCTGAGTCAAAGATGCCTAAAGGTCATAAATAAATTTAAAATAAAATTTCAGCTGAAAAACTTTGTGCTGACTGAAATGAAAGATGGCATCGCCCCACAAATTTGTCTATTATTTATTATATACTTACTGTGAAATGAAAAAAACAAAGCTATTTGTCTGCTGTAACTGAGGAAAACCCTCAGTCAAGATGCTTGTCCGCTGGGATCAGACTCACAACCTTCCGAATGTTACGCCAACGCTCTACCACTGAGCTACGGCGGCTCGATGCAAAACTTTTTGTTGAGACAATAGTGGCAGTAAGTTTCATGTAGCTGATGTACTTAATCCATTTTAAATTATTAAGATCCCAGAGTAATTTGAATATTACTATTAAGAGAGATCACTATTAACCTTTAAACGCCGAAGGACGCATCTGCTGCGTCATGGCTTTAAACCTTAATAGCTCAGCTCCTAATTAAGCTATAAAGATAATTTTGTCATCAATGTCTTCTTGAAGGATGAAGCGTGCCGCCGATATGCATTTTGTGTCGTATGTACCATGGCGCACAGGGGAAGGGTAAAGTTCGTGTTTTTTGCATCAGATTTTTTTGGGGGGCATCCTTCCTGGGGGGTTCAGTTATAAAAATTGGAGTGTGAAGCATTGAAGTAGTCCACTACTCACTAATAAGCTGCAGAAGTACTTGTTGCTTATATGGGGCGAGTAGAGGAGGGGAAAAGTTGGCCAATATTTTGAGTCTCAATTTTTTGACGTAAATTTCATTTATTTTCTGGACGGTTCCATATAAGACAAGATATCTTTTCATTGAATTGGTCTAGAAGCATAATTCTTGTTGCTGTATGTTCTACGGATAATAATGAAAACAATGGTGTGCATATAACGTGGTACTATGGGGGGGGGGGGCAAAGCAATGCAATGGGCTATGCAACAACCCTTCGAAAATGATATACAGGGCGTTTTTATGTGAATTTTCATCTCGCTTTGTATTGCAGCAATGGCTACCATTTTTTTTATATTATTGTCACAAGTGTATTGCCTACACATTAGCTTCATTTTGTCAGCGTAGGGTGACCGTAAGGGTTGCCAGGACCCCCTCAAATTCTATTTTTTTTTCTTCATATTTTTAGAATTGTTTTGTTTCTTCTACGAATAGGGCGGGAATTCCAGAAGTGATATCTCGTTGGAATCAGTGTTCCATAATCTTTCCAGCGAGGTATCAATAATTACCCTGTGATAATTAGAGGGGGGGGGGTGTCACCAGGGCCCCCAACGTGAGAGTCTACGATTTCGTTCAAATCCCAGCCCGGTGTATAAAGGTTAAGGGACAATTCAATATCTCTGAAGTGACTCCGTTACTAATAACGTTACAAATAGGATCCTAGGAAAATTCAGTTTTATTAAACTGGCTTTAACGTTTTGAGTAGTAAAACCCCTTTTTTACTGCCCATGGATATACCGCTAAGTCTAATTTTGATTCCAGTTTCTTTCATTTAAGTTGTATAGTACCGTATTCCCAAACTCTGTTTGCTCCGCGATAGTGAATGTACGGTTATTTCTACCCCGATAGAATCCAATGGCAAACGTTTGTTACTGCAGCGATGAACTTGCAGGCTCTGTACAATAAGCGAGAGAGTTGGTTAATCGTACTGTTATTGCGCTCGTTTCAATTGAAATTCGAGCCTATCCACCACAGACATGATCGCAGTAGAGCTGGTAAATGAGGGCGTATGATTACTCGGAATGGAAATCATGTCATATGACGGACAGTGTTGCAACCTTCACCTATCTTACAGACTAATGAATTCGACATGGGAACTTGGTAATAAACTAATAATACACAAGATATTCTTGATCTTAAATAAAAAGGCGACGTCTCGTAAATTTTATATGAAGCTAATTCGCTATTCTACTTAACCAAAAAATTACTAATTAATATTGACAATCGTTATAACAAAGAATTAACTTGGCAAATGCATGACCTCGTTAATTAAGAGCAATAAATAATCTTCTGACTCGCAGAGAAAGTATCCTGTAGCACTCAATAACATCCGATGAAAACGAAATATAATTTCTATGTCAAGATCATGGGTGCGAGACCCGTAGTCGGCGTTCACTCAATCGACAGTCACAACCAGGGTCAACCATCTCACCAAACCTGGGCAAAACGTTGCCTTCGAAAACTTCCCATAAAAAACTGTCTACCTTTTAGTTTCACGTTCAATGACCGATTTCGTCATGCAAAGTGATCTCCTGGTAAAGTCATCGGCTTCGCTGTCATGACGCACTCGTCATTGTTATCCGGAAGAACACCTTCCCGTTTGAGGAATTCATGCATTCGACAAATATTCTGTCTACCTTTACATTCCAAATGTAATTTACAAGACGTCTAGTTGCTTTACTTCCTTTAAATTACATTGATATTTATTCTTTCTGTTTTCCTTGTAATGAATTGAAAAGAATTAAAATGAAATAAACCGAATGATTATGATGGCTCAAAAGCGTGTTCTACTTCTCATTCAGTACAAAATTTCGTTAGAGGAATCTTTTTGGCAGGGAGAAAATAGAATCAGGATCACCTCTCTTCTAGCACTTCATTCCACATTGGTGCTAAACATGTATAACGGGGTTTTGCACAACCAAAAATAATCCGTGTTAAATAGCACCTTTCGTAGTAGTTCCTACCTATAATCTGTACTTCATATATTTGCATTCATAACTTCAAGTAAAATATGTTTTGACCCTAAAAGATTTTTGTAACTTTTACCTGTACTTCTGAATAAACAGTATGCAAAATTTCCATGCTATATTTTACACTGTCTTCATATTTATATTGTCTTTCGTATTATATATTTGTGTACAATAGCTGCAAACAAAACACGAGCGTCCGTGGCTCAGTAGTAGAGCGTTGGCTTAGCATTCAGGTGGTCGTGGGTTCAATCCCAGCGGTCGACCATCCTGACTGAGGTTTTCCCATGGTTTTTCCTTAGTATTACCAGGAAAATGCCGGGATAGCACCTTAGGCCCTGACTGACACCTTCTCGCATCTTTTCCACTTCCCTGTTCCGGCATGAGCCTTAGATACCTGAAGGTCATAAGTAATTTCAGTTCAATAACCCCAAATTAGGGAAATTATGAAACGCCGTTTTAATTTTTTCTCTCCACGTCTGTTCGTTATTATACACTTATGAGTATACGAGCACAATTGCCCGTGGTATTCCATATTTCTCCAAAAAAGAAGTCTTGATAAATGAAGGACATGGGGGCAAAACAATGGTAACCAACATTGAGCATGAATAGTGATATTACGTCAGGAAAATTCATTCCGTCTTGCTGGCATAAAAAGAAGGGCGGCCATTTGTTATTTTTAACTTGAACTCTTTCCACAGTTTAGCTCACAATGAGTGTTAGCATTGTATTTCGGTATTCAACTCATTTTTTTTTTAAATGAGGGTTACCATTGTTTTCCCCCATACACTTCAAAAGGTTGTTCATGGAAGAACCGAAGTACAAAGTTGATTATTTTCGACATCATGATAATATTGAGTAGTCATATTTTTTATTATTTCACTGTGTAAATCGATTGTTTCTGTAAGGTAATTGCATGGAAGGTTACATTGTCATGTATGATTTTCATGTGTCAAGGGTGGATATTTATGCAACTCACACCATTACTTACTTACTCTATGGCTTACGGAACTCGCAAGTTTATCGCCGTAGTAACAAACGTTCTTCATAGGATTCTATCCTGAACAAGACAAAGCCAGTTTTCATCGCAAACACCTGCTTCTCAAAGATCCCTTCTAATATTATCCTCTCAACGGCGTCTCGGTCTTCCTAACGGTCTCTTTCCATCCGGTTTAGCAACCCCGATTTATCATATATATATATATATATATATATATATATATAATCATATTCAGCGGTTTTCTATCCACTGCTGGATGAAGGCCTCCCCCATTTCTTTCCACATATCTCGGTCTGCTGCTATTCTCATCCATGTAGCTCCAGAAAAACGCTTGATTTCATCTACCGATCTTACATTTGGACGTCGTTTCGGTCGCTTCTTTTCTCTGGGAATCCACTGTAGTACATTTGTCGTCCACCTTCCATCTGTTCGTCTAGCTATGTGACCGGCCCATCTCCACTTCATCTTCTTCGCAGTCTTGATTACATCCTCTACCTTTGTTTGTGCGCTAATCCATTCATTTGTCTTTCTGTTCCTCCTGGTTATTCCTAGCATGCATCTCTCCATTGCTCTTTGTGTGGCTCTCAATCTTTGAGTCGTTTGCGTATTCAGTGTCCAAGTTTCGCAGCCGTACATCATCACGGGTAAGACACATTGATTATAAACTTTACGCTTCAGACACATTAGTAGTTTATGGCAAACATATAAATATATCATCGTGGTTGGCAAACCGGAGGAAACCGTTAGGAAGACCGAGATGACGTTGAGAGAATAATATTAGAAGGGATCTTCGAGAAGTAGATGCTTGTGATGACTTCACACTATTGGTGTGGTAAATTCACGACAGTAGTTTTTAACTGTTTTCATTATAAGTCAGGTCCATAGTGGGATAAACATTGCTTATTTCTATATAGGATTGAGTTTTTACCGTTGTAATTACCTGTGAACAATAAATGTTAAAGTACTGTCTTATTCTTTTTCGTAGGTCTGAAATCCTCGCTAGAAATCCCTCTAATTACAAAGACGAAGTTCTGAAGACTGTTGTTGGTGTCACAGTTCTAACAAGGTATAACAACAAAACCTACAGAATAGATGACGTTGATTTCAATGAATCACCACAAACCACCTTCGCCAAACATGACGGAACTCAAGTAAGTAACATGACATGGGTGAGTTTCTATTACTTACCCTTGTGGATGTATATAAATAAGCTACAACCAATACTTTCTGTATTGTAAGTGTTGAATAATATACACAAAATGTTATCGTTGCCGTGACCGAGAGTTGAACACGGGATTGCCCGGTTCCACGTAATTCAGCTAAGGCGCGAGGAATACTTAGTATAAACAAAGAGTGATCCATATCAAATGTTACCATTTTGATCATTTTATTTCCTTCAGGGAGTCATTGTAAATTTAAAATTGGGTATTATCGTATTAACTCTTGGAAAATCAGTGTTGGTGTTCCTGACTGAAATTAGCACACGGGTTGCCTATTGTTGAAAGGTTCAACAGCATACCTGGGTCAGGTAGTAGACAGGCTTCACTTTAAGGTTAATGTAAAGCAACGATCTCCAACTAAAGATGACAGCACTATTTCCGTATATGTCTAATGTATTTTTATCGTTGCACGAAATTTCAATGCTGCTCCTACAAATTTAAGGCTAGAGAGTTCTTACTTTCAGGAGTTCGATCAATGCTGATTTTTAATTTTCGTTTTTCTTCATTGTTGAGCTTCATTGTTATAGGTTTTTATATTCACAACAACAATCAAGTGATTTCAACAATGAAAAAATAAAAGCGAATATAAAAAAATCACATTGATCGAACTCTTGAATTGGTTATGAACTTTCTTCCCTGAAAGTTTGAACTCTCTAGGCTTGAATTTGTAGGAGCAGCATTGAATATTCGTGCAATGATAATAATACATTAGACATATACGGAGGTGGTGCTGCCATCTTTTGTTGGAGATCATTGCTTTATATTAACCTTAAAGCAAATTAGGCGGAGCCCAAGTTTCAGCAGCGAACATGGTATTGTAAGGGACCGCCAGAGTTGAACCTCGAAGGATTTTCGGTCAAAGAGAGGACTTTATAAGTTTTGAACTGAATATTAACCATCTTAATTATATAAGACGGCACAAACAAGTTTTATACATTTCATATGTAATAATGTGTTAGATAAATATGTGTAGTAATCATACGTCTTGAACGACGCATCTTGTTCTCGGGTTCACTTGCAACCGAAATGGGGAGTGTATATGTCATGACATTCCATGGAGTTTTCTTACTAAATTATGTTTAATAAAAAGGCATAGTAAAAGTGTGAAGAGATCAGACAGAGATAGAAGTCGCCAAGAGCGTTAACGCATTCATTATTACTCTTCCACAGCTGAAAAGAAGGACCTGTTCACCGCTACTACAACTACATTCAGAGAAGGTCTAATAGCCATCCAACTTAACCAATGAGTCAAGCGTCAACGTGTATTTTTAAGCAACAAGTCCAGTCACATCCCTTGTATTTCTCTTATTTCTTTGCCAATCGGCACAACTTAGGGGCTCCACAGTCTAGTTGGAGCGTTGGAGTCATGTCCGTGTGGTCCCGGGTTCAATTCCCGGCTGGAGTCCCACTTTTCGGCGCCCACCCAGCGGCGTGAGGCAAATTGGTGAGTCTCGTGAATAAAGACGTGACGGCCACACTCGGTCTGGTAAGCCCCTGACACGCCTGTTCGTGGTTAGGTACGCGCAGTGCTGACCACACAGCTATTACTCAGGTGGACATAGTTCCACCAAACACGGACAGCTGGCGTTGGGACAGGCTCAGGGTCTATCGGCCTGTTACGCCAGTGTTTTTTATTTTTTTTAGTCGGCACAACTTATTGATCTCAGTATAAATAACCTCGTTTTCCCTCGGGAGCGAGACATGGTGTACATGCTAGGATTTTTAAAATTTTAATTTGTTTCTTTTTCCAAAGTAAAAATACCTCTACAACACATGAAGGAGATGCGAGGATGTTAAACGCCTCAACGGCGATCGCTCACACTTCAAAACATACAAGAATAGAGATTCTTTAAAAGGAACATTGTTTTCAAAACAACTCGTCGTACTTTGATTAGCGTAAGGAAACCTTCTTGCCATAATGCACACGCAGTCTTTCTTACCTATAAAAACACTCTGCAATTTTTTTCAGTACTCTGTAAATTCTTCAACTTCTGAAGACACTACATATCGCTTCGGCGTTGCCATGCTACCCCGAACGTCCCTTGAAAATAATACACTTTTATATGAGGCACATATATGTATTTGACTCACCGGCTGTGGGCGTATGATTTTGGATTTAACCTTTTATTTAGAGCTCCGTCCACTTCAGGAGTTCTAGCAGAACTGATTTTAGATACAGCTTGCGCTGTTTATATAGGTACATGTCATAGATATTACAGTAAAATTAGACTGTTATCCATAGAGGTTTTGCATAATTTGGTAATTACTTCTTGTTATGTATAATGTCTTGGGTGGTTATAGTGTGTGTCAAAAGTATTTATATCAAAGCTGTATTCTATAAACAAATTTAGGTATACTAAAGATTTACGTATGTCATAAGCTTCAGCTCATAATTTTATAAATACATTTAACATTATAATTTCCAAAAGGTGATTTTATATTAATGGTTGAGGGGTCTCATACTAGAATATGGGCATCTCGTAGGATGCGAGGTGACGTTACCGCCAGACATAGCCGAAGTACAATCACTTCTTTTTTTCCCTCGTTTTCTATTTTCAAATAGTGTATTAAGACATAAATCGATATGCCAAACACACGAGGGAGAACTGAAACGGGCAGTAGCGATGATGATCTAATTCCTCCCAATAAAGCGAGCAAAACCGCTCTTAATCCTCCGATTTGTCGAGAGGAAGATCCTGTTTTTGATTATTTAGAGAAAACGTCCTCATTAATGACATCAGCAATTGGTTGGATTATGATCGAAAGTAGGGATGTCTAGATCCGGATCCGAAACTCGGATCTTCGGATATCCGATCCAATGGATTCGTGCGATTTCGGTCACAGATTCAAGGACCCAGTATTCGGACTTCGTTATTACGATGGATCTGAAACTGCGATACCGGGATGGTAAATTATAAAATGGCTCTGACCAATACCTTCACCATCCTTTTGCCTACCTCATCCCGGCCTGAGCCGAAAATGTCAAAAGACTATAAATAAAACCAATTTAATTCAGTCTGTGTAAAACCATAAAATATAACAATATATTTTATGGAGGTAGTTGTGTATTTGATTGTAATTGTTTCCTTGCCCTAAGGAAGTTGAGGGGATCATTTTTTTCAACATCCTTGAATTTTTCTCAAAGCAAATGAATCTCGGAAAGGAGTGTCAATTTTTTTTTCACATTCCTGCACGCTTAAAAGGACGGGAGAGAACATGTTTTTGTTATTTCCTTTTAACAACGCAATGGACGAACAACCACGTCACAGGGCAAAGGGTGGGAACATGTGTGGATACAGTTGGGTTGGTGATGGGTTGGGGAGGTTGGAGAAGACAAAAAGGTGCTGTCATTATTTTCCTTTTGTCACTCCAATATATGTATTAATGACCGAATATTATATAACTAGTTTCAACCCCCCCCCCCCCCTCTCTCTCTCTCAGACCGAAAATATGTACGAATTATTAAAGACTACGATGATGTGTCCATGCCTCCGATATCCGGGTCGATTTTGCAATCCCGAATCGAAAGATCAGATGGCGCATATCTCTTCGGTTTTTTGCTTGACTTATTTTTAAATTGGACGACTTTAATTTGTAAACAATTACGCAACAAGCTCTCAGACAATCTCCGTTTCTACAAAAATATCGTTAATGCTGAGCATTTGATCTTGCGTTGAAAAAATATGCTGCGAGACCTCTCCGAGGACACCTCAACCACCATCCTAGGCCTAGTAGTTCCTAAGTTGGCAATCCTCCTCTCCATATCTCAAGACTTGCCCCTGTGATCTCTCTTGTCTTCGCAGGTTTGAATAGGTCTCGCCCAGACCTTTTCTATGACACCTCAACCGCGGCCCCGGGAAAAACTGGAAAGCCTCAGTCCGTATTGGTGGCAGCAGGACTCGATCCTTCATGCCGATCCAAATCCGAGACTATAATCACTAGACCACAAGAGCTGTATGTGTAAACCATATATCGACTTCATTATTTACGACGTATTACTGAACATTCCATTATGCATGTAGTAATCGTTTTTTTTTTTTTTTTACTTACACCTTTTGTGTCTATGTCCTTAATACAAGTCCTTCAAAGAGTACTGAAATAACTAAAAATTTAATGAAGTGTGCTGAATGTAGTTTTTTTTCCTAATATTTTTTATTTTATCTTCCAGATTTCTTTCCTAGATTACTATAAGAATGCGTATGGTATTACCATCAATGATACATCCCAGCCTCTACTGATAAATAGGCGGAAGGTTAGAGAATCCGGAGTAAAGGAGGTAAGAGAAAAATAGTTCCTTTTTTTATCCTGTTCAGTAATGTGCAACGTAATCAATTATACTTGATTTTGCTTCAGGAGACTCAGCTATTCATCTTAAATCTCTTCCCCGTAGCGTAATATTTATTCTTAAACCGAGGGACTGTAGGTCAAACGGTAGAGCGATGGCTTTTGTTTTCGGAGGATCCTGGGTTCAAGCCCAGCGGCCGGCCATCCTGACAGGTTTTTCTTCCTTAGCCACACCAGGTTGATACTAGGATGGTACTTTCAATGTAAGTCCTGGCCGACTTCCTTCCCAAATCTTCTTCCCTACCCTATCCCGGCTTGAGCCAAACATATCTAAAGGTTATATACCGGGAAACTAGTCAGACGGTGTGGAAATGGATACAAAATAGTAAATATGCACTAAAACAAATTTTTGATCATTAGGAAAATGTACATGAGAGTTCTCCATCTTTCGTCATATGGCTTACTTGGCTTCAACTTAAATGTTACTGTTGCTGTGTCCCGCTATCTTTTGGTATTACCACTGTTTTTCTTGAACTTCCAAGTTATATGTGACCTCCCAAAGAAAATAATCACATATTCACACTGTAGGCAGGTTTCGAGTAATTTTTAAGGACAAGTAGTTTTTGATTATCTCATCTGTTTTTACTTACTGAATAATTTCCTTGCACCAGAGTTGGCTTGTCGTGGGCCTAATGTTTGAAGCGTTGATTTCAACAGGATCGCGCTACCGCCACACCACGACTAGCTGTGTGAGCGGAGAAATGTTATTGTTTAAAGAATAGTTAATTTTCCAGCCTGCCTGGTTCTCAGATCTCACGATATGTGATTATAACCTCACACATTAACCGAAGAGTTGAAGTTAGCAATTTGCAAAGGAATTACAGTAATACCAAATGAATATTTGATGTGAAAATTGCGTTTTTTACAGGAATAACAATATGAATTGTTAGACCTATAACATGTATAAGAATCAAAGTCCAAACACGTTGCTAAGTCCTTGTATTCGGTGTTTATATATGGTGAAACGTGCTGTTTTATATGGAAATAAATTTTGAAAAACTGATTTTTTTTTTCGAAAGCAGGGAAATGACAATTCGTGCCTTATTTACTTTTAAGTCTTCAGATGGAAACGTGATAGCGAGGACAACAGCAAATTCCAAGGCACGGTTACCGAGCCGCCGTAGCTCAGTGGTAGAGCGTTGGCGTAGCATTCAGGAGGTCGTCGGTTCGATACCAGCGGTCGACCATCCTGACAGATTGTCCCAGGGTTTTTTCTGTCACAGCAGACAAATGCCGGGTTTGGACCTTACAAATAGGGCCTGGCCGACTCCTTTGCTCACCCCCTATCCTGGCCTGAGCAGGGTGTCTACAACCCTGGAAAACCTGGAATACTCAGGGAATTCTATAAATCTGCTAAACTCAGGGAAATCTATCGTTTATGAGAGAAACTCAGGGAAAATTATGAGGTGGACCTGTCCACAGTTGATAAGAGCACTGCCCCGGCAAGGCGGAGGTTGTGTTTTCGATTCCCACCGGATTTTTTCAATGTGTTAAAATTCTCTATTTTATAGAAATTATCTTTTTATTTCACTTGTAAAATACCAATAATGTACAAGGCGTGTGGACTGGGTGGTGGTGGTGGGATTAACAAAAAATGTCATTGCGTATCATTTACATGTTCCACTATACTAAGAACTCAGGGAATTTGGAGAAAATTATTATATTCCAGGAAAACCTGGAAAACTCAGGGAATTTCAAGTCACAAAACTAGTAGACACCAGGGTAACCAGTATTTCTGTACATGTTTCAATATATTTCGATAGACAGAATCTTTGTGTACATGAAAGTAATACCGCATGAGAATATCCTAAGTTTGAATGTGTTTTGCATACAAAATGCTTGCTGCTTTTACATACGCTATCGAAATATAGGTTACAGTATTAAACGCAAAGAAAAGCGGTTGATAAATTATTGGCAATTATTTTTTAAAAAAAGGAGGTAAGACATATGCAATTATATCGATACAAAAAGGGGAAAGTTGCAGAATAGGAGCGAAACTTCAGAAATCATCCCTAAAATGATCTCAAAGCGGAGAAAGGATCAGTAAACCTTAAAACACCGAAGAATACATAACAAAATGAAAAAATGCATAAGTTTTACTTAGATTATAATGTGAACCATTCACCGACTGTCAGAAAGATTAATACGTTTTATCAAGTTTCTAGCCCTAGCCATGACAAACTACAATCGCTATGTCTTATCCAGAGACTATTAAGTGACATACCGCCTTCGTACAAAACCCATCGTCATTAACTTTGGGCACCCAATAGATTGTAACTGCTAAGTGAGGCACAGAGGTGTTTATCAAGAGGACATTCTCGTAGCAAAGTCTAACAGGAGCAGGTCGGTAAGCAACATATAAGGTTTGAATTATACACCTGTTTGTAAAAGAAACTCTTGGGGTTTCTTGTAGCGTCCATTTTTTCTGTGGGCGCAGTTCTAGTTTAGCCTACTTTTTACCCTTTGAGATGAGGACTGGTGGCTACGTGCCTCCCATTTTCCGAGAGGAACCAGTTTTCGTATCCTGTAGTGAGGCGCTGGATGAATGAGAATTTGCTATTCCTGGTCAAAAGAAACAGGTGGTGGTCCGCCGCTGGAAGTTGTATGTACAGTTTCCGAACGCTCATCATGCGTGAAAGTGGTTCCGGAGTCTTCTTGGAACATCTCAGATAAACTGGAAAGTGTCTGTCCGAGTGATGATTTATATTAGGAATGCAAGTTTTGATATTTCTTGATTAATCATCTGTTTTCACGGAAGTCCCAATCAACAGGAAGACTTGAAATGAGCATTTCATCCGCACGCTATCCTGCCTCCACTGGAGTTTTATCCAAACATATCGTTCTGTTAATGTTTTTTGTTTTGATTTGGCGGCTGAGATGGTTCGCTAAGACTAGTATTGCAGATTCGATCTGAAGTAATTTATTTCTGTTCACTGTGTTAGGTTTTTGTTTTTGATTTTAATGTGTAAGGACTTTAGGCAATGGCAGAACCCCGAGAAAACCTACTGCATATGGTGTTCCAGCACGAAGCACACATGGAACGAGCAGGGATCGAACCGACGACCCCAAGCACAAGATGTGATCGCTCTACATTGAGCCACCGCGGCCCCTGTTAGTTTTTAATATTTGTGGTACAGGTAAGATGTTGGTTGAAAGCCTCACAACCTCGTCAAGCTATCTCACCTTCTGTGAGGGCCTCTAGTGTTTTTAAAGTTGGTAGAGGGACGCAAGATCGTTTGTACCGTACGATCTTACACCGGAGAACCAACTCACACAGCATTTGGTAGACTGTGTGTACGCGGCTGGTGTTCTCGAATGTGTGTGTCTTGTGTTTTCTCGTTCCTGTGGAAGTTAACAGATGCTTCACTAAACCTGACTTGGCAAACCCCTTGCTATTTCTGGGATCATGATAGCGAGACGCTTGCCGGGTACTCTTTAGCAAATCCTTTGTTAAATTCCGGGATACTGAGAAGTTTGTGTCCCGTCGCGATTGCCGACAAATGGCTCGCCAAAACTGATCTGGCAAATACCTTACTATTTCTGAAGCCATGATAGTGAGATCCTTGCCGGGTACTCTTCAGCAAGCCGTTTGATTATTTCCTTGTGTCGGACGCACGAGAATTGTGTGTGTATGGGATTGTACATATTTTGAGAATATCGAAAAATTTAGTCATAGATTCAGTGATAATAAATGAGTATTGTTAATAAAATATGGTATTTGTTGTACTTTGTTGCACGGTTAGTACATTGACACTTGACGATTGTTAGCTCTGCTAATTGTACCGTACAACAATGCAGTTTGTTTGAACTGAAAGTTCTTATTTTCTTAAAAAAAAACAGGCTGACAAGGTTATACACTTAACTTTATTGTAAAAACACACAGCAGGCGTTGCGTTTTCAATGTTCTAACGTCTTCCTCAAACGAAGCACTAATTAACACTGAGGAAGATGTTAGAATTCAATAAAGTATGGATACAAGGCCTCAATATAATTTTATCTTAATTTTTGTAGCCTCATAATGATAAATGCTGAATTTCAGAGACGTCATTTATAGCTAAGTCTGTATCGTTTGTATGTAGACAGTGTTCGGAAGAATATACGGGGTCTAAATTAGACGTGGCAAGCTACTTTCTATACGAGTGGTCGCGTCACGGGGCGTCATTAGAAATAATGAATATAAGTAGTATATCAATCAGTCTGCGGTCGAAACTAGTAGCGGAAGTCATAACACACACAATTTAATATATAGCTTTTATCTTTCCGCGGACGGCACAAAATAACATGCGGCCCGTGGACCAGCCTGTTATAAAGCATTCAAGGGTTGTTTGAATACACCTACCATACACCTACCAGTGTGGTTATCTCTGTGTTTAGTCAAATTTCTGACAGTCATTGGAACTGAACTCTGTGATATCATGACTTAGTCCTTCCATACAAGCAAGTAGTCGGAGGTTGTGACCCAAACGTTTTGCTCAAACCTTTCCAGAGTTTACAAGTTCATGGTAATTATTATCTTTTCTTAAATGGAAGTTTTAAGTTAATCACTGTCGTACCATCTGCTCTGTTTCATTCAAACTGCGGTAGAAAATATTAAACTTTTTTTTTTAAGTTTAGTTTAGGAGCAGTAAGGGATGTTAAAATCTTTGTCACCTACAAATGCTGAGCCTAAAATTCGCTCGATTAACCTAAAATTGCAAAAGATGGCTTCAAAGTAATTTTTAAGCAATAAGAAGGGACACGAAGACAGGATGACTCACATTACGTAGTTTTCGAAAGTAAATGAAATCGGTCGGCTGTTAAGGTTCTATGTTATATTTTTTTCTAAAAACTTATTGTATGGCCTTTAGGCATTTAAGGCTCACACCACGATAGGGGAGGGGAAAGGATCCGGGAAGGTATTAACCAGGAAAGGTGCCATCAGGGAATTGGGGAAAAAATTATCATGGAAAACTGAGGGAATTTCAAGTCACAAAATCAGTAGACACTGTGTTGAACTTTAGATGCCTAAAGACCATAAATAAAATTTAAAATTCCAAGACATGGTTGCAGGAATGTGTGCAGAATGGTGTTTTTTTTAGTGGAGGGTTTTTTCAAAACGAAGTTGTATGACTGAAAATGGCGAGTATTGATGAACCTTTTTATTTGTTTTTTAAATATATGTTTATACTAATTTCAAACCGTTTTCTCTGCCTGTCCCTGTATTACCTATGTTTCATCAGCCCTTGTATTCTTGTTATTAAGATTTCGTAATTTCTGTGTTTTAGAGATCTGCTTTCTTAAAAAAAAAAAAAAAAACAACAGAAAAATATATTCCAAAATCGTCGAATGGATGCGCAAGGGATTCTCCAAAGGGAGTAGGACATAGCAGACATTCTCTGGAATAAACATGGGTCGAAATTAGCACAAATACTACTACTTCCCTTATGAGTACAGATGAAAGCGTGATTACTGCCATCTAACCGGGAAATCACAGTCTCTTTTACCGATAACAAATACACGAAACGTTCGTTCAATGTATGTAATTTACTCCTGTTGGTTATGCAACCTCGTATCTTTTAATAAAATCTTTCCGCAAAAGGAAATCCCTTTGAGAAATCGACTTGACGCAAACGAATTATTTTTACTTCTTTTATGGTAGTCCCATTCATACTTATTTCGACACACTTTTACTTCAGATAATTTCCGGGAATGCCCTACTTCCTTTGGGGAATCTTTGCACACCCATTGCATAGGCCTAGTTTTGAAGTATGCAATTTTTGGATAGAGCAGGCTTGAAGTCTGAGGATATCATGCCGCGTCAATTCTAATGGTATTAGAAATATCTAGGTGTATAGTTCATTTTCCCAAACGAAGCATTTGTGCACCCTCGATGGGCGACGCTTTTCTTCTTATTTTCATGTCAAGTATCTCGTGAGGTGTTTATGTCGGTGTTATTTTGCAACACCCTGTATATTGATTCGTGTTTACCGCCTTTTTAGTTTCCTTTTCGTTGCTCACTTCGTGGATATGCCTGTAATGCACAAGGGTCGTGATTTGATTAGTTGTGCTTAATTTTGTTTGGTTCACATTAACTGTTCTGTACACGTAATTATCTTGATACCCTATCTTTGGGCTCCTGATTATCCGAATGGTTCTTAAGAACACGTGGACCAGTGTTTACATGGGATTGATGACATATTGAACTCGAGCTAAAAAGTGCAAATTACGTCCTTACAAATTTCCAGGATTGTTTAAAACATTAACAATAATTCAGATCAAATTTCCCTTGTTTGTTATTTTTATATTGTTGGAATAGTAGTCGACTTAGTTCACCGAATTTGTTTAGAATTAAAATAAATTTTCTTCCTCACTATGAATGATGTAAAAGTGGCTTATGAAAACGCATCTTTGACACAGGGAATGTAGGGTTCGCTGAAATTAGAGCACTGTATTATATCTGGTGTAGTAAAAAGTAATCCATTATTTTTGCATGACATTGAAGGCTTGACTTACCATAGTTAGAACGATCCGATTTAGGTCACATATGCGCCGTTTTGTTCGATAACGTGTTGCCATTTGGAAGGTAATATCATGATGCCTCTCTCATAGAAGCCCTTGTCCCTATTGGCAAAAAATTGAGACAGTCGATTTTCACAAGCCTCTCTTGAAGCGAATTTTTCACCAGGAAACGTGTTCGCCATGGATAGGAACAGATGGTAATCACTCGGTGCCAGGTCCGGACTATAAGGTGGATGCATAAGAACCTCCCAACCAAGCTCCCGGAGCTTCTGGCGAGTCACTATCGATGTGTGTGGCCTGGCGTTGTCCTGGTGGAACACAATGCCTCTCCTATTGGCCAAAGCTGGCCGCTTCTGGGCGATTGCTGCCTTCAGACGGTCCAATTGTTGACAGTATAGTTCCGAGTTAAGGGTTTGGCCGTAGGGGAGCAGCTCATAGTAGATAATTCCCTGCCAATCCCACCAAACACACAGCAAAACCTTCCTGGCCGTCAATCCTGGCTTGGGCACCGTTTGCGCCGGCGCACCGCGCTTCGACCACGACCGTTTTCGCGTGACGTTGTCGTAAGTGATCCACTTTTCATCACCAGTCACCAACCGCTTCAGAAATGGGTCGCTTTTGTTGCGATTCAGCAGCGATTCGCAGATGGAAATTCGGTCCATGAGGGTTTTTTTTTGCGTTAACTCGTGTGGCACCCATACATCAAGCTTCTTTGTGTATCCAGCCTTATGCAAATGGTTTCACACGGTTTTTTGTGCAATGTTTAGCTCTTGGGCAATCGAAACAGTGCTTACATGACGGTCGGACGCGACAATGTCCATGATTTTATCGACATTATGGACACGTGGCCTTCCAGTGCGTGGTACATCTTTGACGTCAAAATTACCGGAACGGAATCGACGAAACCAAAATTGCGCGTGATTGGCTGTTACAGTATCAGGACCATAAACACTATTCACATTTGCAGCCGCCTGGCTTGCGTTTTCGCCTTTATCGAAGAAAACTAAAATATAGCGTATTTTCTCTTTGCTAGTGTCCATTTTGACGCGCGCTCACACAACACTGAGTCCACTCATAACAACTATCTGAACAGTGTTTGTAGTACGCAATGTCATCGTTTGAACGCCATCTCGTTGAACCCGATCGGACTTATATAACGCGAGCTACAGATCACTGAAGCCATATATTGGCAAAATAATGGATTACTTTTTACTACACCAGATATATAATGGAGGTAAATTCTAGTTATTTTTGATTCGCAGTACAAGCAGCCTTCCTAACTGCAGATGAGTTTAAAAAGTGCTTTTACATTTTCGGAAACCTTTTGTCTGTAACCCCCCGCAATTCTTTGGAAACATCCTATATGCAGGGTACAGGCTAGGCAAAGAAACGCATTTTTGTATACTGCATGCTCTGTGTGCCAACTTAGTGACTGCGTGTCTACCACCATGGAAAACATGGAATACTCAGGGAATTTTATAAATCTGGAAAACTCAGGGAAATCTATAATTTATGACGGTAACTCAGGGAAATTTATGAGGTGGACCTGTCCACAGTTGGTAAGAGGGGCACTGCTCCGCAAGGCGGAGGTCGTGAGTTTGATTCCCACTGCTGACCAAATATTTTTAATGTGTTAAAATCCTCTGTTTTAAAGATTTTTTTTTTTTCACTTGTGAAATACCAATAATGTGCAAGATGCTTGGATTGGGTGGTGATGAGATTAAAAAAAAATGTAATGGCGTGTTCCACTATACTAAGAACTCCTGAAATTTGAAAAAAGAAATATCATGAAAACTCGGGGAATTTCAAATTACAAAATTAGTAAACACCATGTAGTGAACTACAGATACTTTGAGGGTCTTATTGTAAGCTGTAAGTTTTTCAGTTTTCATCGCGAGGCTGTGATAAATAATAATAGGGACCTGGTAAAGCAGAAAAAGGAAGGAAATTGAGCCTGCTTCACGATACATGAAAAGCACAGATATGGAGGTTTCTTTATAATTGAGTTTGAAGAATCAGGGTTGACGATATAGATTTGTTTGTAGTTACCTACTAAATATTTTTATTGATTAATTAATGTAGACATACTAGTTGTTAATTTTAAAGTGGGAATTAATATTGGCTAATATTTTCTTTCTCTACAAGAAAAAGGAGCAGATGGTGTGCTTGGTACCGGAACTGTGCTACATGACTGGATTAACAGACGATATGAGGTCCGACTTTCGAGTAATGAAAGATGTTTCTGCATACACACGTGTAACACCAGAGCAACGGCAGCAGTCACTGATGAAGTTCTTGAAAAACATTAATCGTAAGTTTTAAGTTGTTAGTTCGAAGTATCGGAAGACAATGAAAAATACACAAAGAAATAGATATCTCGAGTGACCGGGAATTGAACCTGAGTTTCCCAGTTGCAAACTTAACTGTGTATTTTGTTTCAACATTTTACTGTGCGTAAGTTCCTTGTGACTGTCCCATTGGTCTAGTGGTTAGCGTTGCTGACTGTGGATTGAGGGGGTCCCGGGTTCGATTCCTGGCGCTGCCAAGGATTTTTTCCAAGGCGTGTTGGTCTCGAACGATGCTCACCCAGTATCGTGATACGATTGGAGAGCTGCTATGAATAAAAGATAGTGGCCATCACAGTGAGAGCTTTGGCTCTCCTCTCCTAACCCGTCTGGTCAGCGGGAGCAGTAGACCCAATCTTCTCCCAACGGGAAGAGGCTTCATCCAATTGTGGATCGAATATGGCTGTGATTTGTTATTTTATTAAGTTCCTTGTGTAAATTAAATTATCATCATCCTCACTGAAAGTTTTGTTTTTAATTATAATTATTTATTTAATTATAGTTCTACACCAGTCGACATTAACTGGCTTTGTTGGGGCACAAGGAATGCTCTGCTTGTATAGCTATGAACAAAAGTTTTGACGCATGTCTTTAGAAAATATCTCCCAAATTTGCAGAGATGTCCCTCTTGTCTGCAACATATATGAACGAAAATTAACCTTACGATTAATACTTCCCATTGGTTACGAAAATATCCCTCTTCGAGATAAAACGAGGGAACTGTACAACTTAGTGATATTTATTTTTGCGATAAGGAAAGTTAATTGTAGACATGCGTCATAACTTTCGTCCATAACTGTACAGAGAGATTGCGTAATTAGTGCGATAAGAGTTTGACACCGTTACTCCAGTGACCAATGTTTATGTGGGTTTGAAATCACATTATTATTACATCTACCATAACATAAATTTTGCCTTTGTATGTAATCAATACACGTGAACTATAAATGGAGCAGGCTAGTATCGTTTGTCTCCTCTATTTGAAACTATTTTCCGTGAGATTCCTGATCTAGAGGACAAAGCGCTTCAGTCATAAATCATCATTTCTGACCTAAACTGTTAATGACAGCTATGAACTTCCCCCTTCTCCCTTTTTCTCTCCTTTACAGACAGTTCCTTCTTATTTTTAAACAGCAGAGTTAGGTTTCACTATGAGTACCTGGTTGAGGGAGAGAAAGGGGCGCTTGAAGTCCGGCAATGCTGGGAACAAAGACAGTGGGCATGCACGCTATTAATGGGAGAGTCGCGGTAAGATAAAGATAAAGAATAGTGGTTTTATTGTAAGACAGACTATATATGGGTTGCGTGTTGGCGTAGTATTTAGGGGTTTCTCTGTTGGAAAACTTCCCGTGATTTTACTTGGTCACACCATCACGTGCTGGAATAAATAGTTCCTTGAATAAGGGTCGAAGGTGACTTCTTTTCACTGTCTTACGCATGATGTTAACGACACGCCCTGAAACCATGACGTACTGTAAAAACCTAAAATAATGACTGACTGTAGGGACAGTAGAAACTCGCGAATTAGGGAAAATTTTAAACACACAAGAAACCACATTTGTGAAAATGTGCTTTTCAACTCACGAAATACTTGTGAAATTTGGACTTCTTGCTTGCATCCACGAATTCTAAGCTCTACGCAAGACATTTTTATTCATTTATTGAGGAAAATAATGTCTAAACAATAATAATAAAAAAAAAATCTTCAAAAAGATCTTTCATCGGACTCGCGTAGCATGGAGAATACTAGAATGTAGGGCACCGAATCCTTCATATATATACAATAGCAAATTTGCGAACATGCTTTGCAGTTTGGCGGGGAAACTACGAACTACATAGTCGCAAGGAGATTCTCATTATGTGCATTAGGCGGTATTCGCTGTGAAAGGCTTTCTGAAGACAAGTTGAACATGTAACATATCGTGCAAGAAAGTTTCAAAACGCCACTGGAAGATTTTAGCTACTCAAGAAATTTTATCTTGTACACACGATTTTTTAACGTATTTACTGGAAGAAATTTAAACGCTGTTGGTCAAGGAATTCTGCTGTTCCTATCTATTTATAACTGCTTGTAATACTGTGTACACTCAAAATATTGTATTTTCAATGCTCTTTCAACATTTTTTTCCCTCTTCATCTCTTTATTAATTTACAGAAAACCCGAGAGCGAAAGAGCTGCTGTCACAGTGGGGTTTGAAGCTTGCCTCTGACACAGTGGATCTTACGGCTAGAGTTGTTGGACCAGAGTCAATCTTCTTCGGCGGTGGCAAACAAATCAGGGCTTCTGCGACAGCTGACTGGGGTCGAGATGCCACTAATAATCGTGTCTTGTCAGCGGTAAGTGTTCAGGATTATTTTGCAGTGTTGGGATCCTATGAACATATATGCTTAGCTTTAACATGTGGGGTTTTCCGATACCGATTGTTCCACTTACATAGGTAATGGCGAGGGATAGTTGTTCTTTAATTGATTGTCAGAGAAAATTTGCATGCAAGGGAGATGGTTTGGCAAGAAGGTGCGCCGCGTCACAATCGGAGCCCACATCGAACATTTGTGAATATCTGTTGATGAGTATGAGTGTCCGTACAAAATTTGGAGACTACCTTTCATGTCAAATCGGTATTTGCACAATTAATTCTTTACAGCAGTCACAGGTAACGTTTCTTTTTCGCACCATTCACTTTGAATCACCCTATAAGTCCGTATTCCTTCATGTAGTGGTTTAGATCGCGGACTTAAGACCTTCTGGTGTTTTCCTCTTTTGTACCTTATCGGAAACACTGCCATTAACCTCTTTTAGCTTCCTATCTTTCTTTAAACAGAAGTTAATTTCATTCCATTTTTTTACCTTGGTTATGTTGGTCAGATTGAAATTTGGACTGATACTTACTTTTTCAACTGGAACTTCATCTGTCATGAGACTTCATTGCACGATCTATCTATATCTTTGTTAATAGCTTCAAACTGTTCACTTACGTCAGCTCCTTTCTCAAACGACTTTAGATTCCGACAAAAGTCGTTTACGTGAGTCTTTTATTATTATTATTATTATTCGATAAACAGCTAATCTCTCAAGGCTCGTCCAGCAAGATTTCAAAAATATTGTTCTGCTTTGTTCTTCAATTGGACTACATAAAATGTCTGTACCATATGTTGTGTGAAAAAGGTGAAAGTTAAATCGTTCAGTTACACAGTATACAGATATGCGAAGTGTTAAAACAGTATTTATATATAATAAGGTACGAAAAAAATACTTTGTACCATATACAGTAAACCCTCGATTTAACGTAGCGTTAATTCGCGATTTAAAAAAAAAAAACTAACATTACACTGCAGTTTTATCAATATTAGAACTGTCATAATTATGGCTAGGGATTTTGATGAAATTGCATCTTTTTTCTGGTAAATCAGAAACGCATAACATTTAGTATTTAAATGTTTGATGTCGTACTCAAATTTTAAGCTCTATTTGTTAGGGCATTTTTTGCCGTTATGGGTTGTATATGTCATTTTTTGGTTATTTTTTCTACTTTTACTGCTATAGTCAGACAATTTAGGAGACATGATGCAATGAATACAAATTTCTTTTATCTTATGGGTTAAATCACGCGCCATGAATTATTTTTATAATATTTTAAGTCATTTTTTTGGCAATTTTTAGGTAATAAATGCATCTTTTTAAGGGCATTTTTCAGCAATTTATAGGTCATCAAATTCCTTGCCCTAGTCATAACAAACAATTGTTTTGTACACACTTAGATATACAGGGTGTAAAGAGAAGATAGTTACAAATAGGAGTGGGCGGAACCGGATCCTGAAAGAACCGAGAACCGGGTATCCGGATCCGGATTCATTAGGATTCGGGTAGTAAGGATCCGGATCTAAGTGTCCATCTCTAGTTACAAACTTTGAGAGGTGAGTCCTGACATGGAAACAAGAATTAACATAAACCTGGGTCGAATTCCGCTTCGTTTTCGTGATACAGGGTTAACTACTGGGAGACCAAAATCGACTCCTTGCAATTGTAAACACAAATGAATACTGTGCCATAAATCTTAAACGTGAAAACTAAGTTTTTCCCATCTTTTGTAGAAATGTTTCACTTTTTTCTGCTTATCCAGGAATAATATTCACAGTTTGCAACACTGTGTTGTGTGCTTTACACGTGTTATTTACCATCACTAGAAGATACGAAATATCCAGTAAGCTGACGTAGTGTTATTTGAAAAAAAATCAACGATATACCAGGTTGGCAACATTGACCGCCAGATGACGTCACCTTTTAACACTTAATATCCACTGTATTGTTTCAAGTCACCTTCAGAAAACTAAATTTGTTTTTTAGTGCACCGTTTTTAAGACTTATGGCGAAATTTTTTGTTTGTTTCTGATGAAGTCTACAAATCGGTAATATTGATACAACTTACTTGATAGCTGACGGGTACTGAAAAGAGCTGTAGGTGGAAAAATAGCCGCGAAACTTTGCCCGTTAAATCCGAATTCCGTTGAGTCTAGAGTCCGTTAAATCGAGTTTTCACTGTATGTATAAATTATAATATAATATAAGGTAAGAAAGAAGAAATGATTTCTTTCTTTTCGTTTCAGATTGACCTAAGGACGTGGGTCGTTATTCACACACGTCGAGATGACAGGTATACCAACGACTTCATACATCAAATGATGCGTGTTGCTCCGCAGATGGGGATTGAAGTGGCTCATCCCCACAAGGTGTCCTTGCCTAATGATCGAACGGACACCTATGTACAGGCATTGAGAGAGAATATAAACCCTTCCGTAAGTATTTTTGATTTGCTTTTGTGTATTTGTTTCCATTATTGTAGTTGTTATTTCCAACTGAACCCTCTGTGTGTCGTCATATTTGCTACTCTGGTTCTCAGTAACACGGGAGGCAGACACCTCGGAGAAGACTTTACGCGCAATCTGCCACATTATCCTCCTTCCTGTGCTCTTACTGTTTCTCCAAGAGAGGTAAGTGCTCTGACGTCAAACACCGGCAAGTTGGAAATGACTTACTGTATTAAAACTAGACTATCGTAATAGTTCCCCCCCCCCCCCAAGTATGTCGATATTCTTATATCGTGGGATGGGAGAACTAAGAAATACTTCAACGCTGAAATTTTAATGTTGGATGTGAAGTAAACTGGAAAATACTTTTAATATTGAAGAGTGAATAGTATGTGACTGGACCGGTGCTCGAACCAGGGACCTTTGGGTTACCGTCCCAAATCGCTAACCATTGCGCCACCCAGTCAATTCGCCTCCCAATCACACACCTTCCACTGCCGATGTCGATGTTGTCTCTCGAGACCACATGGATAGTATCACAGCTCACACAGAAGAAAAGTTCAAAATTAAGATGGAGGCAACTTCCGATATTTTATAAACACCAAGCCTCTGTAGGCGCAGATGCTATTAATCTTTCTTCCGTGTGAGTTGTTCATCATTATGAGAGACAGGAAAATCCAGGCACAACTGAGTGTTGTGGTACTGTCCATGTGGTTTCGAGGGAGAAAATCAATATCGAGAGTGGAAGGTGTGTGACTAGGTGGCGCAGTGGTTAGCGCATTGGGACGGTAACACAAAGGTCCCGGGTTCGATTCCTGGTCCAGTCACATACTTTTCACTCTTCAATCATAATAGCATCTGCGCCTACAGAGGCTTGGTGTATATAAAAAATCGGAAATACTTCTTCATATTTTGATGTGGTAAATTAATTCATAAATTTTAACTGTTCTGGTTGTGTTTTCTTTTACATTTGAAGGGTATACGGGAAGAACGATCAAAGTCTGTTTTTGAGAACGGTGAGAAAACACACATTTCAAAGTGTAAGCATTTGAATTTAAATTTATTTTTGGTCTTTAGGCATCTTTTCGACCTGAGCCAAAGATGTCTAAAGACTAAAAATAAAATACAATTCAAATGCGTTTTTCTCACAACTTTCTAAAATTAACTCTGATCTTTCTTTTCTGCGTAACCTTCATTTGTGACTGGATATTTGCTGATGTTTATTTCTGTTTCGTTAGTGTTATAGTGTTGATTATTTGTATTTAATACGAAAATGTTGATTGGATTAAACAGTTAACTATTTCATAACCATGAAATCATGCTGTCTTATTAGTTAGGAAATACGTAACGATGAAAACTTTCCATGTGATACGAATTACATGGTATTCCAGTAAATAAAAAAATAAAATTAAAAAAAAACGAACATAGAACAAGCGTCTTCGAAAGGCGAATAAAAGATGAAAATTGCATTTTCAGACAATCAATAAATAAATAATACAAAACCTGAATAACTGAACAAACAACGAAAGTAAATGAATACAGGAAATATAATAACTTACAGATATGATCAGTTCTTACCAAAGATCGGATTATATTGTACTGGCAACCAAGAACCTCAAACCGGGGCCGCGGTAGCTCTATGGTAGAGTGCTCATCTCTGGTGCTTGGGGTCCTCGGTTCGATCCCAGCTGATGTTATGTGGGCTTTGTGGTTGTCAAATATCGTGTGTGGGGGTTTTCTGGGGTTTTCCCTTTTCCTTGCACTTGCTTCCCATCATCATCCATACGACTTGAGCTAAAGTTACCTGAAGGCGTTGATGTAAATTCATTTCAATTCTAATTAGCATGAACATACTTCTGTTTTGCTTCGATACGTTCTGTACGTACAGAAATTTAATGCGGTGTGATTGTTATTAACGTCCTAAACGAGGTAGTGAGCTTTTAAGGACGGCACCTACAGTGTCCTTTTTGTAAAACAGGCTCCGAACCACTCCGTTTAATAGACTTCCATAAGCCTTGTATATTAGATGCCTATCGGGAAATCATACTTACAGGTGACATTCAGTGAAGATAGCATTTTATTTACGTTCTGAATTTTTAATTTTAAACATGGTGATGAGAAAACAAGATTAAACTCCCACTTTCAATTTGTTTGTGAGTTTAACACGGATGATTAGAGCGAAACAAGTTTTCTCCCATGATTTACAACCTCCTGTTCTTCCATCATCACAACTAACCAAACATTTATTTATTGTGTCGACTATCTTTATAAAGGTGATTCTCTGCAAAAGGTGTATTTTCATGTCCTGAGAGGGTGGAAGTTTGAAAACAAATTTTAGAAATATAATGCTTTTGCACATCTAAAATGCCGTGTGATGAAACGGTTTTCATTGCGTAAACAATTTTTAAGAATTTTAAGGTCCCGTATTTTGATCCGCAAGACGTGAGACCTTACCTCCGTGACGTGTCCCTAAGCTCAGTTTTGTACCTGTTGTATGCTACAGTATTTTTATTTACCATGAAATGAACAACTTAACATAATGAAAAGCAAGAGTAACTCAGATTCTTTAACTCTGTGTTGTCAGTATACAAAAAGCATGTTTTTATATATAATTTTCCACGTAGACTATGTTTGTCCTCGCACTGTAACCTCACCTCCGTTACCCAAAGATTACAAATTAAACGTTAATGGAGATCTGACGTAAATAGCTACTACAGTATGTGAAGGATTATTCCTATTTTTCTTCTGGAAGAAATAATACATATATGTTCCATTTTATGCTTGCAATTTGCTGTAAACTATTATTATTATATTAAAAAAAAAAAAAAAAAATAAAAAATGGTGCCAAGCTGAAATCTCAACTCCGTAGTATTTAATTTTTTAGCAAATAGAATGCGTTGCACGTCGTAAGTCACCAGTTATGGCTTGGTGTTAAGGATAATCTAAAGCAACAATCTCCAGCAAAAGATGGCAGCACTATCTCCGTATGTGTCTAATGTATTCTTATCGTTACACGAAATTTCCTTGCTGCTCCTACAAATTCAAGTCTAGAGAGTTTAATCTTTCAGGGAAGAAAGTTCATAACCGGTTCAAGAGCATGATCGATGCCGATTTTTTATTTTCGTTTTCCTTCATTGTTGAAATCACTTCATTGTTGCTGTGAATATCGAAACCTATAACAATGAAGCTCTTTCAATAATGAACAAAAGAGAAAATTAAAAATCGGCATCGATCATGCTCTTGAATTAGTTATGAACTTTCTTTCCTGAAAGTTTGAACTCTCTAGGCTTGAATTTGTAGGAGCAGCATTGAAATTTCGTGCAACGATAAAAATACATTAGATATATACGGAGGTAGTGCTGCCATCATTTGTTGCAGATCGTTGCTTTAGATTATTCTTAAACAAGGTGTCTTTCACATGTAAACAGAAGGAACTGCATCTGTAAATACAATTAAACGTTTCTGGACAATTATTAGTAAAATTCTCATCTACGTTACTCATAGCTGACTATACAGAGTTGATATCTTATCATAGAGAAAGAAAATCTATAAATAATTCAATTAATTAATTAATTAATTGGTGATATAATTGTTAAAATAAAACAATATTTGTATTGGTACAAGGACTTCTTGTTGTTTTCAAATCTGCTTCTATATCGCATTCATATAAAATATGAATTTTGTTTGAAATGTTAAAAATGATTGCTAAATAATATTACATTGTGAGGAGGATAATTATTGTATGTGATACAAATTATAATCCAACGAAAATTATTATGTTCCCTAGTAAGAGTTCCACACTTTGTTCTCACCTCCGTGATCATTGATTTCTTTCTGAATATTGATGTTCACAGCTAACTCGGACAGGGTATATTTCATAGAAGTTATACTTTTGTAAGAATTATACCGAAATATCTTTACTTTTAACGCAACTTAATGGAGAACTAAAGTCTTGACGCCACATCCGGTTGGTTACCATAACAACAGCGGAAGACAAGTCTAAACAAACAGTAAGTTTGATAGTAGAAATCATTGTAATGATGACAATCTGACACAAAGCCATAACAAGTTGTTGAATATCGAAGAAACACTACAAACTCACTGCTAAACGCCCGTTTGTTTAGACTGTAACATGGCAGGTTAAGCATGGCGACCTGCCGGATTTGAATCAAGACTTTAGTCCTCCATTTAAAAGAAGTCCAAAATTCACCTTTTGCTAAGAATCGCCTATAACTAAAGATATACTGCATTACAAATAGTGTTCTGTTTACCTCAGTTGCTGTAAATTAGAATTGACGTTTTGTTGGATTGTTCTTTTTTTACGTTGCGGTTAATTTAAAATGGTTGTCGACAAAAGGGCGTGCAGGTTTCCTTCTTTTGGAAACCGCATCAGTTGTGTAGAATCTGCAATACATTCATGTTCAATGCGTTAATCTTAAAACATTTTTTTTTATTTTTTTTCTTGAATTTTTAGGTCCAAGTTGTGGTTTTGATATGCCCATCGCCACGAGACGACAGGTATTCTGCGATCAAGAAGCTCTGTTGTATCGACATGCCTGTCGCGTCACAGGTAAGAAAGGAGAATTCTGGGAAAATTCTTAGTAACGGGATAAGTAAACATATGTATGTAACTGATTCTGTGTGGCTTTTCCAAATATTTACGATCTTCGTTGGTATGTTTCTGTTTATTACTGTTATCAAGGTTTCCTCACTAACTCTGCATAACCAGAAATAAGTGATATCGTCTGGATTCCAATTGGAATGAATCTGTCATAGGGAAAGCGTTAGCCTCCAAATGATGTAGGGACCACGGTGGCTCAGTTGTTAGAGCGCTCACCTCTGGTGCTAGGGGTCGTCGGATCGATCCCTGCTCATGCCATGTGGGCTTTGTGGTGGACAAACACCATGTGCGTGGGTTTTCTCGGGGTTCTCCCGTTTCCTCCCACTTTTTTCATTCCACCAATTCATCCCATCATCATCCATACGGCCTGAGCCATAGTTGCCCAAAGGCCTTAAAATAAAATTCAAATTCGAATTATTAGGTTGCTTTGAAATATCCGGAAGACGAGATTTCTTTTTCAAAGTTTTCTAATAATACATACTCTTTCGAACCACAAATTTCTACCATCGATCTGGCGAAACCTGCCAGTCGTATGACCATCATTTTGACTGTAGAAATTCTTCTTCGTACATACTTAATGTTAGTGGTGCAGGCTAGACCTTTAGTCGACTTTAAAGACAGTTAACGCAAAAGAATAGAATAGGAGGAAGAAACACCTGAAGAGCTCCAGGATATCATCATCTCAGACAACGTTATAACATCCCCAATGAGATGGTGTCATTGTTAGGGGATGAACCAGGTATGTTGCGAAGAGTTCTTATGTATGCTCAAGAGACAGGTTTATCTCCGTCTGTTTGAGGCGATTGTGTTCTTTAGCTGTTTTATCTAGTATTATTATTTTATTTTTGTGAAGACCCATTTACAGCCTTTACGTTTTCAACTTGTTATGCTAAAGACTATACATCGTTAGTTTTTACCACTATTTTATGTTTCTGAAGACACTTGACATCTTAATTATTTTTTAGTTAATTATCAGCTATGTTTAGACGTGACAAAGATAAGGGGTTTCCCCCGTATCGGGAAGGGCGTAAGCCATAATGCTATTACCACCCATACAGTTCATTTTATCTTATCTTACCTGCAAGAGCTTTAAAGTCGGTTTTTTTTTTTTTTGTTAAGTTTTCCTCTGCAAAAATACAGTTCCTGGGAGTCCATTTATGTAGGTAAATTATTGATTTATAGCTCCCACGCGCGATAATAGTTTGTGAATTACTCTAATTAAACCGATGGTAAAATTTAAAATGAAACAGTTTTATTGTCAGCGAATTACTGTGACCGTTGGTCCTGCCATTTTTGCATAAGCTAGTTCCGATCGGCTCATTGGCGGTTGATTTCAGTTCTAAAGCTGTTTTTATATTTGGTTTCCAATGTGGAGTTAAAGAGAAATCCCTTTTCATGCAGATGTAAATGAGAGAATGGTGCAGCTTTAACCTTTATACGCGATTGTTATCAAATGATGTCATGACTTCTGGACCTTATATCTCAGCTTCTAAGTTAAAGTAGAAGGATGATTTAGGTATCAAAATATTCGGGAGAGAACAAGAAATATACGTTTTCCCAGTCACTTACTCAGGGTACATACGAACCGGGAAATCTTGGAAAACAGGGGGGAAAAAAAATCGAGGAATTTCTACGATAATAATAATAATAATAATCGTAGCTCAGTTGGTAGAGCGTTCACTTATCAACCGGAAGTTCCTGGGAACATACCAGTGGCCGTCCATCCTAACTGAGGTTTTTTCAGTATTTTGTCAATCACACCTGCTAAATGCTGGGATGGTGCCGACAAACTAGGTCCTGGCTACCTTCCTCACCCTGTCGCAGCCTGAGATACCTGAGATCCAATTCAGACAATATTAAGTTTGGGTTTATGTTTTTCTGGATATATTTTTTTAAATCTTTATTTCGCTACAGCAAGCATTTCTTATGTAGTGGTGTCTTTCTAAAATTAATGACTCAGCCCCCGAGGTTTGGTAGTTATGGTCACTGACTTTGGATAAGTACTGTTTGTTGGTGTTTAGTGTTCCCGGAAACCCGGAAATTCTTTTAAATTCAAGGAACTAGTTTTACTTCAATCTGGCGCTATTTGTGAGTGTTGCATATCTAAATTTATATTTTAGGTATGATTAAAAATTAGTCGATGGATACACTCAAGTTCGACAGAGCATAATACGGCAATTCCAAACTAATGCTCGATATTGATTCGAAATTAACTTTCTACTTGTGCTTACAACGTTGCTAGATTGTGTAAATTTCGGACTTATGGGGGAAAAAATGCCAGGCTATTATATTATTATTATTTTTAAGTAGAAGTGAAGAATATAATTCTTTTCAAACCATTTCATTTGTAGGTTATCAACAGCAGAACCATTAGTAAAGGTGATAAGCTTCGCTCAGTGACGCAGAAGATAGCATTGCAGATCAACTGCAAATTGGGCGGCAGTTTGTGGTCCGTGGAGATTCCCAAAGTAAGTACTAACTTCAGAATTAATACTGTGGATTTCTTTTACATTTAAAATATCTTTTTTTTTTTTATGTGCAATGTCAAATTTGTGAAACGAAATAACTTGTACCCATAACCAAAGTAGATACAGACTAAAAAAAAATGATTTTATTTTTGTTTCTGTGGTAATTTCCTGGGTGAGCTTCCAAGAATACAGTATGATTTAAGTGGATTCCAAACCACTTGTATCCCCACTGGGTCCCTCGATTACAATACGATGATCTGGGACGAATTATTTATTCAGCATCACCCATTTCGTATTAGTAAAAGATAATAGTTGGAAACTTAGAAAACCCGATGATATTTAATTTTAGAAGTATGAGACCAACAGTAAAAAAAAAATGACATTGAACAAAACCAGAAATATTATCGATAAAGATATTTTACGGTTAGGAACAAAAATAAAAGTTCAAACTTTTGACTGGTTATATTACGTTGAATGTATTTTGCGAGCTTCACACACATTGAAATGTCTGATACAATGTTATTTTTTATCCTCAGCCCACGATCTACCATATCCTCCTCGAGTTTTATCTGTATTCCTTATTTTATTATACATAATGTCATAAAATTAAGTCAGCCTCAAACGTTTTCAAATGATATTTTGTCACCCTCCTTCCCTGACTATCCTGGCGCCGTCATTACTCGGGATGATTATTTCGTTTACTTGAGTACTTTATGGAACTTACTGATCGTAAGTCATTCACGTGTGTGTTACCTTATCGGAAGGTCTTGGTGATGCTACGAACGTATACTGGGTTTGAGTGAGCTGGAGACAGTATTGTTAAAGATAGTAATAAATTCACCGTCCCTTTATTCTTTTGTGTAACATCGCAATCCGCTGAAAATCTTATATTTGTTACTAAATACGTTGCTGGTGCTAGAAAACCTGAATAACATTGTAATAGTGTGGCGTCATATTTTGACAACATTTATTAATAATTCCTTGTCCCAAACCTTCCTAGGCTCATAAGAAAACATAGGAATCCTGTATTTTGTATCTTCGTAGATTACTGATTCCATATAGCCACATTATGTTAAGTTTTTTGAACATACAAAAATTTCTTTTACGATACTTTCTTTTAACCTGGGTGTACAGGGTAGCCAGAAAGTCCCTTTACACTTAAACTAAATGCGTATAACAGTATAAAATGGTTAGATATGTAAGATTCGAACCTCCCATCCTGATCATTGATATGGTAACAGTGCTCCTCACGTAAATTGCAATGTGATTGCCACGTGACTGCCCGGGGAGGAGAATACAGTCTGTTGACCAGTTCATTGTGCCGCCTTTCTGTGTTTGGGGAAGAACAATGGCTGGTACCAGTGACTTCACTTTGGAGGAGCGCTTAGTGACAAGTGTGTGGGTTGATGAACGGAAGCACAACAACGAAAATATGACACAGAGGTGATGGATAGGTTTCGTGAACGGTTCGGTAAGGAGCCACCAAGTCGACTTTGATCACGTGGGAGAAGAATGCTTTTCGCCTGGGAAGTGTTCCGGAGCCCCTGCTCTGGTCGTTCATCAACCCGAAGGGAAACATGTGCTGAAGTTAGTGCGTCAGTGGTGCGTTCACCCTGCAAGTGGATCAGAAAGCGTTCTTCAGAACTTTGAATTAAAAGGAGCACAACGCAACTCCACATGAAAATGGACTTAGGCCTACAAGCATTCTGGCCAATGGGCATCAACGGACGATGACTTAAACCGCCGGCAGGAAGCATGCAGGATCTTGTTGGAGGCCTTCCCCACCATTCCTGCTCGGGAGTGTATTTTTTTCTCTGATAAATGTGCTATTTATCGAAGTTAGCGGGATAGGAACATCTTCATATGGGCAAAGGAAAACCCACATTTTTACCAAGAAATTGAGAACAATCCTCCGCACGTAGCTGTTAAAGAAGATGAGTAGGAGGACATGGAGGCGTATCAAGCTGTGCAGGGATAATGTGGTGCACATACGGACGTTTTGGACAAACAACTAAGTGTTATTAAAGTTACAATGAAATAATTGCACGTGTAAAGGGACTTTCTGGGCCACCCTGTACAAAAAATTCAAAACATAGATTACATTAGCAGAGAACTACATAGAAAAAATATTCTATATACTTCGATCCTAGGCTAAAAACTTGCCAGCTTTTCCTTGTAACTATCCACTCTGTCTCGACCTTGCTCTCTGAAGTAAGTTTTTTACTGTTCAATTTCCTCTCTATTTTTGTTATTTAAATGCCGTATATTCTCTATTTTCGCAATTTAAATGCAGAAATGCGTGTGTATTCTTGCGGTTTTAATGCCTAATATCCTCCTGTTGATGCAATTTTTAATGACTGATTATTTTTTTTTTTTGGCTAATTTTTATATATATAATCTTAGTTGGCAACATGGCGTCTCCTTAACACAAGTCCTATGCCAGTCCGCTCTGTCCATTTTCTTTCCTATCATGTGAAAACGTTGTTGCTTTTTTGTTGTGTTTGTGAAGTTCCTGTACGCCTGTCTTGGTATTCTAATATGTAAATACCTTTTTTACCATTATATATATATATATAAATATATATATATATATATAAAGGTAAGCAAGAAACTTCTGTCGCTTTTTCATCCACCACCTTCGAACATCAATATGTCACCTGAGACGTACCTGAAAGATCAAAAATAGTCCCCATCAGTATGGACGACCTTCTGCCAACGTTCTGGAAGGCCATGGATTCCATCGCGGTAGAACTTGGTGGGCCGTGAAGCGAAGAAGGTATCAAGTGCATTTTGCACCTCTACTAGGGATTTCAACTGGCGTCCTCTAAGGTGATTGTCCAAGGAATGGAACAGGTGAAAATCGGACGGTGCAATGTCCGGGGAGTATGGCGGATGTAATAGTGTTTCCCATCCAAGGCGTAGAATAGTGTCCCGGGTCATCCTAGCTACGTGGGGCTTATCGTTGTCCTGTAACAGGAGGACCCGTTTGCGATTCAGAAGTGCTGGCTCCAGGGTTTTGAGTTTTTCTTGAACACGGCTCAACTGCTGACAGTACACAGTTGCATTGATGCTCTGACCAGATGGTAGCAGTTCCCGATGCACGATGCCGCGAGCAGTCCACCAAACCCACAGGAGGACCTTCTTCTGGTGCAGTGCTGGTTTCGGCTATATTGGAACCGGTTCATGGAATGCTAACCAATGATGATGGCGCCGTGGAGCTTCGTACAGGACCCACTTCTCATCACATGTCAACACCCTGTCTGGAAATGGCTCCTTCCTCAGACGAGCCAGCAAAGAAACACAGGTGTCTGCTCGCGTTGCTCTGGCACGGAGTCAAATCATGTGGGACCCATCGACCCAACTTGTAGTGCTTCCCAAGTTGATGGAGGTGCTGCCGAATTGTTTCTCAACTCACACTGAATTGTAGTCCCAGTTTCTCACATGTCTGGCCACTGTTCGCCTCAATTGCTGCCTGAAGATCTTCATTTGGTACCTGTGTTGGTCTTCGAGTGTTTCGTCACCGTCCTTAAACTTGGTAAACCCCCGCTGCACTGTCCGCGTAGTCACGACACCCTCACCAAAGGCCTGGCATATGTTCCGCCCCGCTGCAGCTGCGTTTGACTCCAGTTTGAACTCTTACAGCATAAACGCCCTTATGACGCTCTGTGGAGGTCCCATGTTCACTCTGTCCTTCCGCACGTTCACGGTGTAACTGAACTGCCACAACCAGGTAGTATGTTGGCTATACCCACACCAACAACTGACCTTCGCCTGATCTCCATTCGCATTCAACTCACGTTGTAAGGGCCAATTGAACACAGACCTCCACAAAAAGCGACAAGACTTTCTTGGTTCCCTTATATACATATATTGCAAATTTTAGTGCCTTATTTAACCTTTAAACGCCGAAGGACTCAACTGCTGCGTCATGGCTTTAAACCTTAATAACTCAGCCCTTTATTAAGCTAGGAAGATAATTTTGGTATCAATGTGTTCCTGAAGGATGAAGCTTGCTGCCGATATGCATTTTTATGTATGTGGGGGGTACCATGGCGAATAGGGGGGAGGGTAAAGTTCGTGTTTTTTGCGGGGCATTCCCCCATGGGGGGTTCAGTCATAAAAATTGGAATGTGAAGCAATGAAGTAGTCCACTACACGCTAATACCCTGCAAAAGTACTTGTTGCTTATATGGGGGAGGGGCAAAGTTGGCCAATTTTTTGAGTCTCAGTCTCAGCCAAGTCTCCCAAATTCTATTTTTTTTCTTAATTTTTTAGGATTTTTTGTTTCATCTTCTACGAATAGGGCGGGAATTGCACAAGTGTTACCTCGTTGCAATCTGTGATAATTAGGGAGGTCACCAGGACCGACCGGCAACAGCTCTTCGAAAATGATCGTTTTTATAGGAATTTTGTTCTGAATTTTTATCTCGCTTTGTATTGCAGCAGTGGCTACCATTTTTTTAATATTATTGTCACAAGTGTATTGCCTACACATTAGCTTCATTTTGTCAACGTAGGGTGACTGTAAGGGTCGCCAGGTCCCCCTAAATTCTATTTTTTCATATTTTTTGTTTCTTCTTCTTCTTCTACGAATAGGGCGGGAATTCTACAAGTGATACCTCGTTGGAATCAGTGTTCCATAAGCTTCCCAACGAGGTATCAATCATTACCCTGTGGTAAGTAGGGGATTGACCAGGCCCCCCAACGTGAGAGTCTACGATTTCGTTCAGATCCCTGCCCGGTGTATAAAGTTTTCGTGTAAAGTTTACATCTATTTTTTAAAATCATTTATTTGCATGCCTAGTTTTAAACCTTTTTACAGCATCCATGTGTTCTGCCTAACAATTATTGAAGTTCTTTTTACACAATTCAAATTCTACGTATTTTCCCCCATTAATTTAACGTGTAAATAGTAGATTAGACATTTTAAAAAATAACCCAGATGTGTTCACGTTTCTTGAGACACGATTATGTAAATCTGTATTTTAAATTAAGGGCGAACCCAGAAAGAAAAGGCTATTTTAAACCTCAGCTTCGTACGGCTACGCTTGGTAAGATTCGGCTGCAAACATACTCGGTGTGTTTAGAGGTGTATACAATTTAGTTAGGATGGAGAAGTGAAGTGGTGCACAATGGGCCTTTGGCTTATTACGAAACTGGAGATAGTTTCATCATAGTTTCACAGTGCTTGTTTCGTCAGCATTACAATATCCGTCGCGGTGATTCAAGCAAAGTCTTTATAATTGTACTCCACCGCAAGAAATTGAAGGATTCAAGCATGCAATTCGTCATGAAGTGACTCAGATCCACATGGATATGTTGTACCTTGGGATGGGATGTCCACGATCACGGAATGTGTGCAGGTAATGAAGGCCATCTTGTGAACGTGGTTTCCAAAACTGGAGAACAGTTCTGTACGACACAAATCACTAAAAAAAATATCAAAGATTTAAAATCACCTTTATTTATCACCTTTTAGTAATATTTTTATTTTTCAGGGCGGTCTCATGATTTGCGGTATGGACGTGTACCACGATTCTATCAAAAAGAAGAGGTCTGTGGCAGGCTTCGTCGCGTCGTTGAATGCTCAAATCACCCGATGGTATTCTCGAGCTTGTACGCAAGAGCCAAACCAAGAGCTGATGGATTGTATCAAGGCCCCCTTCCTTAGTGCATTGAAGAAGTACTACGAGGTAAGTTGAATGTTTTTGTCTTATTAATATGACATAAAACTTTTTTCTTTTTACCCAGCTCCCGTGCTCACAATTGCCTGAAATTCTCATAGTTTTCCTGAGTCCCACCAGACGTATGCTGAAATAGAACCTTCAGTAAAGTCCGTATATTTCTTATCACTTTCCACAGAAGAGTACTCGCCAAGGGGCGTTGTTCCTTTTCAGACTTGCTTTAGTTGCTAATTCTGCGTTTTCCTCTTTTTTAATATATATTTGGATTTTGTTATTAAATGTCTTGAATTTGTAAGCAAGCCTCGGTGATTATGGAATTAACTGAAACTTAAACAAGCGCCATCGGGTGTGTAAGACTGAAATATTACCTAAAATATTGTTTGATTTTTAGGCGTTGAGTATCAGCAATTTGGATTACTACTTGACCGTTATAGCTACAATATAGCTTCAAGTTATAAGAACTATTGTGTAAAAAAAAAGGCACCCTCGTTGCGTAGAGTTTGTGCCCATGCTCACAACAGTCTTCGAATCTGTGTTAAGAAAATTTCAAAGTTGGAATGGAGGAAACTTCCGATTTTTATACACGAAGTCTCTGTAGGTGAAAGAGTGAAAAGTATGTGACTGGACAAGGGAATCGAGCCCTTTGGGGTAACCGTCCCAATGCGCTAACCACTGCGCACCCCTGTCGATTCGCTTCCCACTCACACACCTTCCACTCTAAAACGGAAGTTTCCTCCATCCCAACTTTGAAATTATTTCTTCCGTGTGAGATGTTCACCATTGTGAGACACAGGAAAGTCCAAGCACAACTGGGAGTTATGGTAGTGTCCAGGTGGTTTCAAGAGAGAATATCGACATCAAGAGTGAAAGGTGTGTTACTGGGAAGGGGATCGACTGGGTGGCGCTGTGGTTAGCGCATTGGGACTGTTACCCAAAGGTCCCGGGTTCGATCCCCGGTCCAGTCACTTTTCATTCTTAATTATAAATGTGTTAAGAAAGCTTACGCTGGGCATGTTGAATTTTATTTAAGGCCTTTAGGCAGCTTTGGCTTAGGCCGAATGAATGATGAGGGAGAATTGGTGGAATGAAGAAAGTGGAAGAACCCGAGAAAACCCACGCACACGGTGTTTGTCCACCACAAAGCCCACATGGTATGAACAGGATCAAACTGAGGACCCTACTCACCAGAGGTGACCACTGAGCCACCGATCATTTTCATGTACTCAATTATACATAACGTTAGGCAAAAAACTGTTACAGATACTTATCAATGGAAGATTGTAGTACGGAAATTTGTCCAGGCGAAGCAGAGAGGCGGAACATATTTACATGGATCATGAATACATTTACGCCAATATGGTGGCGATTGTAGCTTCTACCAGGCCGCGCGCTCCAGATCGGTACTCGGAAGGCACTCCGGTTCGAGAGCCGTTGCCAAATATCCTTACTGGGGTCTTTCAGGTGTTTCGTCAGGCGAATTGCTCGACTGTAGTGATGGTACCTGGAATAATGACGTAACCTTTAAGGTGAATGTAAAGCAACGATCTCCAACAAAAGATGGCAGCACTACCTCCATCATGCTAATATATTTTTATCATTGCACGAAATTTCAATGCTGCTCCTAGAAATTCAAGCCTAGAGAGTTCTAACTTTCAGGGAAGAAAGTTCTTAAGTAATTCAAGAGTTCGACCAATGCCGATTTTTTTCTTTTTTGTTCATTGTTGAAAGAACTTCGTTGTTAGGTTTGATATTCACAACAACAATCAAGCGGTTTCAACAATGAAGAAAAACGAAAATAAAAAATCGGCATTGATCGAACTCATGAATTGGTTATGAACTTTCTTCAATGAAAGTTAGAACTCTGTAGGCTTGAATTTGTAGGAGGTTGGTATTTGCTTCGCTTTTATTTATTTAGCCATCGTTGCCTTGCTTGTTTTCGTTCCTCATGAAGCTTAAGGCATTCTTCATCAAACCAATGCTTGTTTTTCGGCTGTTTCTTCTCACCTACACGTTCCTTCGCTGCACCCTCCACAGTATCGTGAATTGCCTCCCACATCTTTATTACATCGATTTCATTATTAGTATCGTCCTTATTATTTTTCGAGTGGGCTAAGATTTCGAACCTATTTGAGAGTTCGAGTTCGTCATCTGCTTTTACGCTCGGATTATGTAATCGATTGACGTCGAATTTCAGTGGTTTTGATCCTTTGGTTTCTCTGTTCGCGATGCGTAACTTTTCCCTCAGTTTTGTTGATCACTAACTGATGGTTGGTGCCGATGGACCATTAAAAATTAACATTGGTATTAATATTACGTTATAGCAATAACGAGTATTTGCTCCACGCTTTTGTAGTTACGTATAAAAAAAACACATGCTTTTTAGAAGTTCTAATTATATGTTTTACTTATATAATTCTTAAGTTATACATAAAAGCATGTTTTAAAAACTATTTAATTATGTTTTACTCATATAATTCTTAGTTACATATAAAAGCGTGTTTTTTTTTAATTGTATTTTACTCGTATCATTCTTTATTGTTGTATATAAAAGCGTGGTTTTTAAAAGTTTTTTTATTGTGTTTTTAAGTAAAACTCCGAATTAAATTGCGCTATGCCACTTTCTTACTAAATTTGACCCTGTCCATTTAAGCAGATTGTTCAGAAGTGACAATAAAAAAGAGGAAAAAACGTGTTTTCTGCTGGAACTTTGACCTGCGTCACGCCAACTGAGGAAAATTGAGGTAGAAAACTTCCAGTGAAGTGTGTTCAATTCCTAGGTCATGATTTTTTTTGAAAAGAGAAATCAACTCTTTGTAAGTGAGCGATGTGAGTTTTTTTTTGGACTTGTGGGGTTTTGCATGTTAGCTTCTTAGTTTTCTTGTGTTGTTGGGGGGGGGGGGGGTTACTTTAGTTTGCAACCAGACATGATTCCACATGTAATTTTAACATATTCGTGCGTTCAACGTTGAAATCGGTTGATTGTCGGATTGTCGTTGATCGGATATTACAGAGAGGGTCTTGAATTGGTTATGAACTTTCTTCCCTGAAAGTTAGAACACTCTAGGCTTGAATTTGTAGGAGCAGCTTTGAAATTTCGTGCAACGATAAAAGTACATTAGACATATACGGAGGTAGTGCTGCCATCTTTTGTTGAAGATCGTTGCGTTACCTTAAGAAGTTGTCAAACGACAATGTAAATTTTTGTCATATTTTGTGTATGAAAGTTAGCTGTGTTTGCCAGTGCAATTCGAATTTGAACAGAATTAGTTTGTTGGATAGGTCCTACAGACTTTGTGGAAATTATAGATATTTAGCAAGTGATTATTAATTTCGTCGAACATTCTATTTAGTACGAGTTAAGGTTCTTTTGTTGCAGTTGCGAAACGAAACGAAGTTTAGTGTCATCTCCAAAGCAGGTTATTTAAACTTTCGTCATTGTAGAACTGTATGTATTCTATTTATTGGCTAGTTTCCTCGTTAGTCAGACAGTTCGTCGATTAGAAAGGTGTCAGAGACGTTTTACTCAGAACACTGTAAAAGCAGACAGTGTCATCGTGCTTACCCTAAGTTGGGCATCTCATATTTTACATTCTTTATTTTTCATGTACGTTGTTGGTTAGGTACTGTATTCAGATATTGGCCTACATTATTATTCTAGTTAGTTGAAAAATAAAAAGACAGCTTACTTTAATACTTTCAAATAGGAACGAAATATTTCAGAAACAGAATTACAGAGAGGGTTATTTGAACAAACCATTTTGTCAAAATAACTCCACAGGTTCAAAAGCAATGCGCGCGTTTGGATCGAATGTCGAGGTAGTACGTTATTCAATATAATTCCCAGGCTATTAGCACTTGCTGCGTTTCTAGTAATTGTTGAACAGTTTAGTTCTAGACATGAAATTGTGACTAGTTTGAAAAATTGTTATTGATGTGTCAAAGATACACCGCAGAATGTTGGATATAACTTTATGAGCTTGTGGTCACTTCAGTCGCATTATTCATTGTTTGCATTTGTTACTATCAGGGTTTTGTTGTTACAGCACTTGGTTTTGTTGTTGTTGTAGGTTTAGTATTAGTGAACTGAGCTCAGAGGTAGTCAAAATATGATTATTATTTAACAAATCAGATCGAAGCGTAATCGTTACTGAGTTGAGATTGTATATTTTTAGGTAAGCTTCGAAAGTTTTTCTGCAAGTTTGTTTTGTTGCGTACGTACTATTGTGATTGTATTTAAAAAAATCAGAAAAGAAAGCAAAACCAGTTAATTTCCTGTTTCATCTGATCCGAAGTGTGTCTCCTTGTAATCGAATCTACGTAACTGGTACGTGTCTCTGAGACATTTTGGGGTCGCTCAAATTTGGGTCAACCAAGGAGTTCCGCGGCAACGTATCAAGTAAATGCTGCAGTCCTTTTGTTTTAGTGATGGAAATACTATTACTGTTAATTAGTGCTCTATCAGCATTGTAGTGCACCATGGCATTCTTTGCACTTAAATCTATGTAGTATGCGATTTTGTTGTATGATGTAAATGTAATGTAATTACCCTGTAACTAAATTTCAGGTGAATAATGCCTTGCCTGATACGATAGTCATATTCCGAGATGGTGTAAGCGATGGCCAGCTGAGATATACGCAAGAGCATGAAATACCTCAATTGGAAACTACATTCCAGCTTCTAAGGGAAGACTACAAACCCAAGCTTGTTGTGATAATCGTTCAGAAGCGAATCAACGCAAGAATATTCGCTAGAGTGGTAAGTGGATACGTGTATCTAATTACAACCAAATTAGAGATTACTTTTTTTAGTTCAGATGTCTCTGATTCGGCGTATTGGAAATTTGTTTGTGGTTGTTGATGATTGCTGTTCTAACCGGAGGCAGGTCTATGAACTGATTGTGGTTTGTCATTGCCTGTCATTAGGTAGAGAATAACGTCTTGAGGATGAGACCTGCAGTTTAAAATTCATTCAGAGCGTCCTCGCCGCGAACATTTCGCAAGAGAGCCTTATACCCGATGATAATCGTAACGAATTTTTCAGCAGAAGGCTGAATGAGACCAAAACAATAGGTATGCAATACGACATTTCGTAACCGCTGAAAAATTGTCATTGCAAGTGGTGGGGGTCCACTGGTAATGTATACAATCACAGATCGACAAATATCAATATTGTTGACGAGATATTGTGCATGGAAATGTCGACAGAGATACGCACGCGAGGAACTTGTCTGTCTTTTTTGCGATTGTGAGCTTCGAAGAACGCGACCTAAAGTTTTTGTTCAAGTGAACTCCAGACAGCCGACTTCGGTGGTTATGAAGTTGGACACGTCATGCTAGTGTCTAAGACGTTTCCGTTTCGAACGGCGAACTCCGGTTGTGGAATGGGCATTATGGATTTCATCATATATCATTGGCCTTGTAATGGAACAAACCGAAGTCATAGTTCTAAAATCTTTTAAGTGCTTTTTTCTCCAAACCATTCCAATCCCAATGGGTCCCATCCAGGATCCTCATTTCTGCTTCATGGTATTATGGTTCGAGAAGATAGGGAGACGTTTATCCTGAAGTTCCAGGACTTTCAGGTTTCCCCAGATGAATGCCGGGATGTTATCCGCCAGACATGTGACGGGCTCACACCGTAGCTACCTGCTCAACCCATAAAATATAAGAAAAATAAAAATTCAGATTGTTTTTATTGACATTTTCTCAAGGGAACCGCCTCCATAGTCCAGTGGTCGTGGTTGTGGTCGTAGTCTTTGGAACCGGCTGTGAAGGGGGGTACGTGGGTTCGTCCTAATTTATATTCTTCAGCGTTTTCTTCGTGTCACTAGAGAAATCCCGGGATAGTTTGCTGAATTAGGTTCTTGTTCCTAACCTTCTGCACTCCATTCCATGCAGGAATGCTCGCCGAGAAAATGTAAACAAGGTTTACGGGCGCGTACAGTAATTTATGTACAAAGTTATACAAAATAGCGACCAAACTAAACTCAATACAAGTTTGAAACTATCTTGCAGGTTGTGTAGTCGTATTGTACGGCTTTTTAAAGTTGGAAAAATCTCCTGTAAATTGGAATGTACTTTGTTTACTCTTATGTACAGTACAGTACATGAATGATCCATAACAGAAACTATATAGGGGCTAAGCAGAACCATATTCGAACACAAAAACTTTATAGTGGCAGGACGTTTAGAAACAGGAGACAATTGAATAATAGTCTATTCCACCTTCTCCGCAGATTTTGTAGTTTCAATATAATAATGTAAGTAATTCACATATCCAAGTATGTAATGCTTCTATTTGAGCTTTTTAATCTGTTTTACAGAATGGAAATCTGGAGAATCCACCTCCCGGCACTGTTATGGACCATACCATTACGAGGAGGAACTTCTATGATTTCTTCTTGGTGTCTCAGTTTTCCAGACAGGTAAACAATAACATATTATCATTTTTTTTTTTTTATGGGTAACGCTGTGAAAGTTTTCTCATAAGCTTCTTAGTATTTTAGCCAACATGCTACAGTAATAATCAGATTTTTTGAAACCCAAAACGGTACATTTGATAAATTTATACATAAAAAGACGAGACAAAAACAGGACACTTAAATTATGAACTTAACAGCAACATTTTAACTGCCAAGAACTGCTGGAAAGATGTTTAATGAAGTTAAAACTAACGACTTGATATAAATGTACACAACGATCTACATTACAATTTGAGGCGTTGGGTTCAGAACGAGAAACATAGCTTTTCACCATGTATTTTTCTGATGAATGAATATTTTGCAAAAGTTTAGGGTGATTTAATAGCAGACGATGAAATGATTTACAACTAAGATTATGAAAATGAGACATGACAATAACAATATCTTGTTTGTTTCGTTTCTGCTACAAAACGATACCTCTGACCAATGCATAGAGAATTTACGATGGAAAAGGCTCTTTTCAATAGTTGTATTTGTGCTTGGCACAGCCAATGCAAAGTTCACAACCACCTCAATGTTCTTACACTGGCTACATTTTTTGGTGCATTAAACCCTGGTGGTAACTAATAAACTGCAACAGACAGCATCAAGCATGATGCGTGTGTGCTTTCTACTATCAGGCAGTTATTGGAAGTTAGAACAGAAACAAGACTTGTAAAGTGAACAAAATCATATATTTATTTCTAGTAGGAAAAAAGGGGACATTTGGCGTCCCATTAGCGATTTGCCGGAACAACGGGACATGTAGCAAGAAAAAAAGGACTGACAGTCTCATTAAAAACAGGACGTCTGGTCACCCTATAAAATTATACAATTTGAACCTTACTTGTCCTTTGTTGCTATCGTGAGTACAAAGTTTCACGTCCAAATAGTACAAATACAAATTTTATTAGAAAAAGTACCAACAAAGATTTATTACGAGAGCCTTCACACCGTAAACAATCTTCAGAAGTCGGTATTGCCATCTCTTAGCTACTTGCGAAACTATGTACTGTACGAGGAGAGAGGCGAGAAAGTTGGACAAACGGTGTTAAAGCTAATCTTGGGTGTTTTTATCACGTAAAATGAAAAATATATATATATATATATATATATATATAAATTAATGCAAAAGGAAACAATTATTTATAAAAAACGTAAAGGTCTTGGAAAAAATAAAAACGTGAGGTGAGAACTGAACACGGCACTCCTGACTAGCAGTCAACTAGTCGATCCAGCGCACCAAGCGGCTAGTCCAAAAATGGTTGCCCTTGCACGGTCTTTTATCTTTACTTGTGTAACGCTCCCGAACATACCTAACTGTAGCCTGACTAGGCTATTTAATCTTTCGATTTCTCCGGCTACGGGCGTAGTTACGATTAAGCTGGAAGGCATTATTTATTAGTACTGACTGAGCAACCCGAATATACATAAAAACTTTATTACAGTGTATATGACTGTGGCACCCCACTAGTTAAAGTGAGCCGCTGTGTATAGGATAGTGTATTCAAAAGTAAAGGGTGCAAAGAAACAAAAAGAAATAGCGAAAACTTCTTTATTACAGTTTCCTAGTTTAAGGAAACTTCGGGCTGAAGCCCAAAGAAAAGTGAAGTTATATTGAGCTACATCTGCTTATATACACATTCTTCGTTAATATTGGTACTCATCCGTCTTTAGGCCTCACATATTAATTAGAATATATTTGATAGAATTAGTCACACATAAGATATCCACCATTGTACTGAAATGTCCTTTGAAGGTAATGTTCCTTGAATATAAAATATCTGGTTTATAATAAAAAATTAGGTCAATACTTTTGGATATAAATAACATATACTAAACTCTTATACGTTGCGTAACATTCAGCATGAAAATCGCTATTGCTTGTATAATAGAGAAAATATTGCAAAATCTGAAAGATAAGTTTATATAAATGACTGGGGAGTAACATGAGTGACAAAACAGTGCGAATTTCGCAGGATGGGAGTGACGTCACACCTGTATTCTCAACATGTACTAAAGGGATTTATTACGACGCCTAAGCGCTCTGTGGGGTGGCACTGAAAGAGTATGAACAGTTGAAGCAGCAGTCTTAATTCGTTATAATAGTCTTTAACTGATACAAGTTCTAAGGTATTAGTTTCTATCAAATGGATCATAATTTCTTACTATACATATTGCTGCTAGTAAGTGAGTTCTTGAACGTTGATCGTCGAGAATAATAGAACTATGGAGGTCGAACTTGCAGACTACGTAACGTGTAGAGATGAGTAGATCGCGAACGAACTGGGCTTTTTACTGACCAGTTCGAACTAGTTCAGAGGATTGACAGATTGTAGTTCGCAAGCGAACTAAATGCGTGCGCATCTCACATATATAACTGTAGAAATATATATTTGAGATAGAAGGAAAAATATAAAACAGAGAGAAAAATTTAGTTTTCGTAGTGAACTAAATGCATGTGCATACGAGAGGGAGTTTTACTGATGAAAAGGACGTTTACGCACTTCACCCTCACCCCGGTCGTAAACAAATCGCGGGAAATTTCAAGTTCAACCGCGTTCGCTTTTGTGATGTTTCTCAAGCAGATGTTTTACTCCGTTTCTCTCTCTCTCTCTCTCTCTCTCTCTCTCTCTCTCTCTCATATATGTATGGTGGGAGCGTCAGTGCATCTCTTTCATGGCCCTCGTACTGCTTTGAAGGGAGTGGGCACAGAGGGAGGGAGGTATTGTAACAACACTTCCGCCCGGGGACATCTCTTCCCTTCTAATTGACCGTTATTTGAACTAAAGTTGTAGTTCGTGAACTAGAAACCAACACACATCTTGAAGACTACCACGTGATCAGAAAAGCCCTTCTGCTATAGGGAGACCATCTCGGTCGCGAACTATTGAACTAAACGAACTGGTCTTTTGAACTGCTCTTTCTTACGAACTAGTTCACTGCGATCTAGTCTTTGAAACGAACTGAACTGCCCATCCCTAGTAACGTGCCCCTATTCCAGCCCGCGACGGCGTCGGTCATGCTACAGGAGGGTAAAAAGTATTTAATAGGTTATGGAGTATAATATAAGACCCCAGCACTGCTTAGATAGCAGCACCATTAATATGAGAAGAAATCATTTTCATCTGTACAGAAGTTCTTATATGTCTGTTATAACTTATAAGCAACATGGTAGAATATACAATTGCGGCTGATTGTATTTAATCGTTAATAACTTTTGAATAGATAAAGTAAAAGACAAAAATTCTTTACAACCATTAAAGATATAAATTCATAATCGATGTAAATCAAAAAGAAAATTAATTCCGTTATAAATAAAAAATAGTTAGTCACTTCGACTATATGCACTTTTCACTGCTGCCATCTATTGAGCAACAAATTAAACTTTTACTTTTCCTGTGCCGAGACATAGGGAAACCAACATATCCTTTAGCGTGATTCATCTTCATAATAATATGAACTTTTCAATCACTTAAAACAGCACATTTGTTCTATCGTTGAATACTGCTACACAGTTGAACATGATTAGAGCTTACATGTTTTTAACTGGAGGAGACATTCAATGGTATTCTTTTCTGTTTTCGATGAATTTTGATTCGTCGTCACAATTATTCAGTAGTTATTCGTCGGTTTTAGGAATTTGCAATCATTATTTTCATTATCATTGGGATAAGTTTTTTCTAAAAACGTTTATTTTTTTTTTCTCTGGTGCATCTCCTTATCGAAAGTAAAACTTCTTTCAAACTCGACTTATAAGAATATATATTGTTATAAGAAATGTCTTACAGAAATTTGGAAATATTTGTGAGAGGAGTTTCTCCTCACGATCTTCGAATTGCAAGGTTAATTTTTTTTTATCTTTTTAGAAGCGTTACTAGGGAGATTCCTTCTGACCCAGAAGGAGGTAAATATACCAGAACTGTGAATAAATACTTTGTCGTATATTATGATAAACAAAAATATCAGGAAAATTCAATTCTGTAGTTATTTTATATTGTAATCATATTAGTTTATACATTTGTAGACATTACGCGTAGAAATTTAATTTATTGAGAATAGTGAGTACCAACATTGATTAATGCAGGAGTGATATCTACTCATAGACTATGTAAACATTGGGTCCAGTAAGTTACGTATGCTGTATCTTTTGAGGAATTAGTTTTCTGTTCTCGTAGCTAGGGACTGCTAGTATGGATGTCTCATAGGGAGCGTGATCCCAGCTCCATCTTGTAGCACTCCTAAGATACACAGACACGATGGAGTGCTTGCAAGACGACATCCCGTGCCATCAATGCCCAAAGAATCTACGATACAGAAAGGTATCCTGTGATAAGGCAGGCATCTAAATTGCCAACACTCTTAGGTCTAAGAGAGAATAAATTGGAGTCGCCATGGCTCAGGCGGTAGCGCGTCAGACTACGAATCGGGCGGCCCGAGTTCAAATCCTGGACAGGACACTGGAGACTTTTTCGCAGTGTTCCCACGCCTGGCGCTCTGAGGTGCACTCAGCGTCCTATCAAATTGAGTACCAGAGAGTCCTTGGTACTCCCGGGCACCTTGGGAAGGTAAAGGCGGTCGAGCGTGGGACTGACCACCCCACCTCACTTTGTACCGTAGGTCAAGAAAATGTGGAGCGCTACCTCCACACGCGTTCGTATCGCACAGGGAATAGGTTTATTTTTTTTTTAAAGTAAGGTAAAGAAAAGATAACGAGATGACTTGTATGGTCGTGCTGAACAGCTATGCATCACTGATAAGCGTCAACGGCCTTCGTACTGTTTAGAGTTTTACACTTCTGCTCACGGTAATTGAACTTACATTATGGTAAAATAAGGAAACAATCTTAGTCATATTTTCCATTTGACTTGAAACTCTTTTTTTTTTTTTTCTTTCAGGGTACCGTGTCTCCAACGCACTACGTAGTGGTAAAGGACACTAGCAATTTGACAGAAGATCATGTTCAAAGACTGACCTACAAAATGACACACATGTATTACAACTGGCCTGGTACGATACGAGTTCCTGCTCCCTGCCAGGTAAGTTTTTTTTTTCTATCGATTACTCTTTAATTAATATTGTCGTGTTTGTACCTTTCATCTAGATGCCTCTAGTCTTGTGCTGAACACACCAAAGAAAAGTGTTCAGATCATATTGTGTCCGGATTTTTTTTTTTAATTTCTGGAATTTTTAGTTCTGATTATAATTTCTCTATTCTTTCCTTAAGAGAGGAAATGACATACATGTCAATGGTAATGACATACAATGTGAAAAAGTATTCAACTTTATTTTCAATAGGTAACTTAATTATTTCAAATGCCACCTTTGATTTTGTCTATACGCTTCTCGGGCATAACTTCCTGACACGGGGGTGGTCTTTCCCAGCGGTAACACCACATTGCCTTAATACTTACATAGATGGTAAAAGATATGTCAAAAGACTTTTATTCCTTTATACCGAGCCGCCGTAGCTCAGTGGTAGAGCATTAGCGTAGCATTCGGGAGGTTGTCGGTTCGCTTTCAGCGGCCGACTATCCTGACTGCGATTTTTCCAGTGAGTTTTCCTCAGTCACGCCAGCAGATGCAGGGATGGCACCTTCAACATAGGCCATAGCCATCACCTACCCTCTTCCTCTATCCCGGCCATAATTCAAATTCCTTTATTTCTCTCATCTCCCTAATATTTCCCCTTAACTTTTTTAATGGGAAATTTAAAGTTCGTCGATTCAGCTATATTTGTTTATTTAGTAGGGGGACTAGTTTTCACAGCTGCAGTGAAATAGATCTATGCATGGAGTGCTAATGATGCAGAAGGCAGAATGAACGTAATTGTTGTAACAACACTTCAGGACGTAACAGCTATTTCAACCGTATCGTTTTGCAAGAGACCTATGAGTGACAGTATAAGACTTAGAGAACAATTATGATAAGACTCTTGCGGAAGGTAAAAATTAGGCTTATTTTTACCTTAAATAAGTATGTTGAGGAAACACATTATTATAGTCTGGAAAACCGGGAAAAGTCGGGATTTTTATTTGTTACTGCTCGCTGGGCACCCTGATATTGGACTTGGAAGGTATTATATATGACGTGATCGTCGAAACGTAAATATTAACATGGTAGAAAGTCAGTGCTCTATTGAAATAAAGTACAAGACCACAACAGGGTGTCTACCACCCTGGAAAACCTTGAATACTCAGGGAAATCTTATGAGGGAAACTCAGGGAAATCTTATGAGGGAAACTCAGGGAAATCTTATGAGGGAAACTCAGGGAAATCTTATGGGGGAGACTCAGGGAAATCTTATGAGGGAAACTCAGGGAAATTTATGAGGTGGACCTGCCCATAGTTAGAAAGAGCACTGGCCCGGCAAGACGGACGTACGTACTAAACTGTAATTAAGCTAATAATTAATAATTTGTGGAATATTTTTTGTGTATATTTTGCTAATAACCGTGTTTGTTGTTTTCAGTATGCACACAAGTTGGCATATCTTGTCGGACAGAACATCCATCGACCAGCCAATGAGAAGTTGAGCGACAGATTGTTCTACTTGTAGGTGATCATTGTTGAGGAAGGTTCTTGAGTCCTATCAAGTGAAAAGTGTGCTTATACGTTTTTATACTGCTCTTTTTTTTAAAAAACTATCTTGACCCTAAAGATAGTGACAATGAAACGTCATTGTTTGTTAAAATTTATTAAGAACTGCTAAGATTTTTTTTTGGTGTTATGTACTGAAGCTTTGTTATTGAAAATATTGTGTAAAGAACAGTTATATGTAAAGTACGTAATAAAGCAAAAAGAAGAAAAAAATCTTACTGAAGACTTAGCAGTATGAACGAAGGATAAAGATTATAACTTCATGCTGTGTGGAATCAAACCTCTGTTATCTTGGAAACAGGAAGTGTGCATTCCTGGTGATACAAGAATTTGTGATGTGGTTCGTCTGTGTGTAGTTAAAAGAAAAGTGGACGAATTCTTTCGCCATGACAGCAGTTGACAGTACATAGCCATTCAAGTGTTGTACAGTGACATTACCAAGTACAAATCTGTATGTATAAAAAAATGTTAACAATGGTAATGTAGATCGTCAGTTCTAAATAACTAAATGAATTTATCCACAGATGTTACCTCAGAATAGATCTAGTCTAAGGTAATGGAGAGGTATCTATATAAGTCCAGATCTGAGTGTGATATTTTTGATAGCTACGTATCCCATGTACTAGCGTTACGGTCGTCGTATGGGGATACAATTAACGGAATAAGTACTTATCCATATGGAGTGTGGTTACTTCATATTGTAGTAGATGGAAGTCAGATATCATTATTAAGGAAAAAGTAATTGTTATGGAAATAAGGCTGCCATTTTTCGTGTAATTTATAGGTTCGTCCGTTGACTTGAGTAAATAAAACTGTCAAATCAGGGATGCTAGACCTAACATTCATTATATTTCTTTATTCTTGCGTAGTCGTACGGTCGTTTTGTATAACAATGTCAGTATTTCACAAGTTTCATTTCCTTTTTGAGTTGTGCACCATTGTTGTTATGTTCCTCACGTTTATTGTTAACCTTTTTATTCTGCGAACAAGATAATACCATTTCAGTAGTCGACGTTGAGATAGAAACAGAAAAAGGATTCAGCTTTAGAATGAAATAAGCCGTTAAAAGGGCATGGAGTTGGTATACCTATGATCTTACTTTCGAAATACATTCCCTTGCTCGTTCTTGTCTTACCGCGGGTTTTCTAGAATGCATCTTAAAACTACCCAGAGCTCATCCTTACATATTTTTGTGTGATAGTGCAAAAATAATCATCATCCCACACCGTTGAAGTTCAAATCAGTACATTTTCAGTCAGTCATATCAACCGTATGAGGATCTAGGTAGCCTCTGAATTCCATCCTTCCCTGAATTTACATGTGTGCCTCTCTCTCTGGTGATGTTCCTGTGGTAGCAGTGTAGGTACATGCGAAAAACTGAAATTGTGTGTTCATGCTTCTCTTCGTCTAAGAAGAAAAGGTAAAATTACTTTAAAAAATAAAAAAAAAAATGTTGGTGGTTGTAAAATTCCGTATGCTGTATATTTTCTGTTAGTGATTTTTTTTTTGTACAACTTGGCTGGACATTTTTGTGTTGTTTTTTTTACATTTGGGTGGCGTCATTCAGACCAAAATGGCTGTTTACTATTCATATTTCTGTGTACTTACTGGTGCAATTGATACTAATATCTACTGATCGTTGTGTGGAAAAAGATATTTCTGTCGTATCGATATTACTCAGTTTCATTTTGACGTATTCAGGCTGTTTCTTTCGTTATATACAATTAAAGGTTACACAAGTTTTTAAAGCCGACGACAAATTACAGCTTACGTGATGCTTAGGACCAGAAGTGTTTTCGAATTTTGGAATTTGAAATATTTGTATACATATAAATGAAGAGGTTTTTTTTTTTTCCTGTACATAGCTTGAAGCTAATTATATACAATAGTTTTAATAATTTTGTACATGGCACAAGTACATTCAACCATCAGCTAACCAAGCTATCACTGTCCTATAAGTACTGAACAGTAAAAAAAAAAAAAATAATGTATTCATTGTAACTAATGACTTTATTATCATCATTAGAACGCCTGTTTACCACTTGTGCCGTCTCTGCTCTCCAAGAAGGGATGCTCAACTTGTAATAAATATGTTGTATATTAATATTTCAGACTAAGATGTAGTACTGATTATTTTTTTTTATACAAATTAACACTCTTTTTAAATTTTAATTAGGCTTTTGTATACTTATAAACGAACCTAAAAATACACACAGAATAGCTGTTGGGTCTTCACGAGATTTCTGGCAGTAGAACAGACGCTGTACACACTATACAGAGAGTGTGCATTTTATAGTACAGAATTAATACGGTAGAATGTGAAGTATTGTTGTTTTTCTTTTATTAGACAATCGTGTATTGCATTTAGATACCAAATATGCAATAACTTGTACAGAGGCTTACGATATTCAGTTATTAAACAAATGATTATTTCATAGCTGTTACTATGGAAGGATGTTACTCTGAATATACGACATCATTAGTGCATTAAGGAAAATAGTATGAACCCAAACTGAAATAAATAAGAGAATATATATCAGGGTGGAACATTTGATACCGCGTATCCATAATTTTTGTCACATTATGTTATCTAATTATTGAAAGGGGAGAAAAGGAGAATTTTTCTGTTGAACCTTTGTAACAAGATTACGAGGTTTTGAACAGAAAAATCCGCCATTTTTCTTTTTCCTTTCAACAACTTTATGTGACAAAAATTGTAGATACGAGGTATCAGTGTTTTCACCCTCAATATGGTAATTCAAAATCCGTGTTCAAAAAATAAATTAAATGGCGTGAACTGTATAGTATCGCAAACCCTGATCAAAATTCCTTGGTATTAAACATTATTCGGAAATAGTTTCGTTTTTGCAAGAAGTCAACCCATAGCTCGAAAGAATGAAATTTATTTTGCTCGAGATCGAAATTAATTGCAATAGTTACATATATATGTTGCTAACTTTTTCTATATTGTTCATTTTGTTGATTTCAGTTCACGAAAAGACCATAATTATTTTGTTAAGTATAATAAAATTGAAATCAAAGTTCAGCATTTAGTTGGTCGTGTATAATTAATTTATTAAATAAATTTTGAAAAGTTTAATTTTTTGGCGTATTTTCTCCACGTTTAACTGAATTTTATTATCGGCTTTTTACGAACTTTCGGCTTCTTTTATCTTTATTTACGAACAATGTTTAGTGATATATATATTTATCAGATTTGATATTAGTAGCTTGAAATGACTCTAGACTTAATCCTGTCCTGATCATCAGAATATCGATGTAGCTGGATCACAGTGTTTGAGTTCTAACCATCATTGACTCCTTCAGCTGAGAATGACTAATTTCACCAACAATTTTATCCTTACGTGTTGTAATCCAACTGCTGTCTGACTGTATTATAATATTGTTATTTACATATGTTCCTAGAAACTGCTTCTAAGACAGAAAATAATAATCTCCTGAAATACATACTAAGCCTAAAGAAATCTTGTAAATCTATCTAGCTTCTATCTTTTTAATCACAGAAAGTACTCAAGATATCTAAATAAACATCGTTGTAGAATCGACTTTCACTCTGTGTATACGTTTCATAGAAAGCCTTTGAAAGTGTTCATATTTTCATTTAAAAGCATTCCAAAATGTTGGTGAATTTTGATTTAGAATTGGAGTAGAATTTTGTTACGATATTCCGACCAATTGCTTAGTTATCGAAAAAATGCATCTTTCGAAAGAGTAACTTTTATATATTTCGGCTTGTTTATAGACAATTCTCTGTGGTCTGGTAACGGTAGTTCATGCCGGGAACTTGGTAGTTCATTCCAAGGTATTGTTTTTTTTTCATTTCAATCCGGTGAATGCCAGAATATTCATGTCCGCTGTCTATACCATGCGTTTGCGTTGAAGTTGTGCTAACGAGGGATTTTTTATCTCCCGAGATTTTGAGACAAAGGTTGGTTAAAATTGGCAGTAATGTCAGAAATATAATTAATTAGCTAGCAGAAATTAAGTTATTTTTTTGTTAATACTTGCTGGGTCAACAGGAAAGAAAAAATTGAATTGAAGCGGGTATTGAATTTTCTGCCATTCCTTATTTCTACTTAAAAGTTTTAATATTTAAGGGTCTCTCTTAACTTTTTTTTAACGTAATATGTATACTTCTCTTTATAAGGTTAGATATATATTACAGAAGTTGGTTCCGTTAAGCTCACATTAACATTTTTCGATTTTTCTGAAATAGGGAAACAGTAATACAATTTTCCAAAAGGCGTACACGATACTTGTTAGTGAACTGTTTGGTGTGAAGAATTGAGTGCTTTAAAGGGTTCGTTTTTTCGGTGAGATATTTCACTGCCTAACGATTTATAACATCAGAGGCCGAGCAGTCAAATCTCAGCTAGAAATGAGTTGTTAAAACAGTGATTATATATATATATATATATATTTCGTATCATACAGTTCCATAACCATTATCATACCCGCTTTCCAAAATCGTAATACATGTCTTTCGCCTTTTTTATAATTCTCAAAAATCGAAAAGTGTAGGGGTGAGCGTATGGGGAGTCTTTATATTTTTCAACATGGTGATGGAGTAACTCTTAACTGACGATCAAATAAAGAGAGAACATGCGTTTAATCTTAAACAATTGACAGTCGAACTACAATGAAACAGCACCAATAGGCAACAGTTTGAGAACTTACGTTTAATACAGGTATAAAAGAAAATAAAACGCATCAAATATATGTCTCTCGAAGTGTTTGCGTTTCGAAAAATCGACTGTAGTTGCAATAATTATAGTATTGAAATATGAGTGTGTGTTTAGTTTCAAACAGAGAAAAAAAAAATAATGAAGCTATTGAAACATCCAACTGAGAATTAATGACAAAGAAACAAGGATATTGTGATATAGGCGATTTGTGTAGTGCAAAAACTGCGCTGAAAATATTGGGTAACTGAAGTACGAAAATTAAACGTAAAGTGTCCTTAAGGATTTTTATTACCAAAAGAAAGTGTTATTCCATATATTTTACTTTGCGGTTATCTTTAGTAATATTTATATACATATTTTTCATATTCCATTTTATTGGACCATGTTGAGAGGTTTTTTTTTTTGTCTATAAATGAGGAAAGTAATAGAATTAGAAAATGTTTGGTTATGTTACGAAGTGCTTCGTTTGTTAGACATGTTTCTCTTCATTTCGCATCAAAATGATATTCAGATTTTATTTGATGAAACCGCCATTTAACGGTGCTACCATTTTTTTTTTTTAAACAATGTTTTCCAATCGAAAAATACATAGTGAACTATGTAAGTGGTTTGAATATTGGCACTTTACATTTAGAAAGAAAAATAAAAGTGCCAAAAAGTGTCGTTTGTATAAAGTGATATAGGTACAAACTGATGTAAAGTTGGATTAAGAATGATGGTTTGTGTTAACGTACCTGAATTCACGTTCATTAGTGCACTGTCATTTTATTATTAATGTTCCTTTTATATTTATAGAGGTATTTTTCCTGAATGTAATAACGAGTATTTTTTTCGGTAGTGGATGCTTCTTCTGACGGTTCTTTCTGGAAAGGAGTTCTGTAAAAAAAAAAAAAAAAACATTTGTTTGCAAAAGAGAAAAAGTATTAGAATGTACGCTGAACGAAAAAAATGTATTCCGGAAATGGTGCATTCCATTTCTTTAGCCAAACAGGCGTCTCGGAGGGGATGAAATGTTACTGGTATAGGCATAGCTAACGTCTTTGTCTGGTTCTAAATGGAAGTTAATAAAAAGAAAGTGAAATGCTGTGTGGCCCGGATACATTTCTTCGTGAGAGTACTCTGCAATAGAGAAAACAATGCATTTTTTTTTGTTATTTTAGTTGTATTAGTAAAATAAAGACAATAAAGTATTTTTTTACTTATATTTTACTGTTGTATTTTATTGTATTGGGATGTACAGTGTGTGAAAGTCTTATAATAAGCATCTGGTTTTTATTATTTTCTTTGCGCCTATAAATTTCTACATTGGTTTTAAGCGCGTATTTTGAGACAAGGGCCTATTTTTTTGTTTATTTCCAGATAAGGACCTATTTTTGTGCTTATTTTCAGATAAGGGTCTATCTTTGTGTTTATTTTCAGATAAGGACCTATTTTTGTGTTTATTTTCAGATAAGGGCCTATTTTTGTGCTTATTTTCAGATAAGGATCTATTTTTGTGCTTATTTTCAGATAAGGATCTATTTTTGTGTTTATTTCCAGATAAGGGCCCATTTTTGTGCTTATTTTCAGATAAGGGCCTATTTTTGTGCTTATTTT
>JAGDQP010001482.1:83643-93939 GCA_022664845.1 Lepisma saccharinum
ATATATATATATATATATATATTCTTACCCTCTTATTATCCGTTGGAAAATACATATTATTCAAATACATAAACAGCATCGACGAAGTACGTATTTGGCGTGCTATTAACTATTGAATTCCTGAAAACCATCCCATCTGCTGGGGATGTTTTAAAGGAAAAGTTAGTCAACGGGACCATGCTTGCATGGGCATGGATGGTTTTTCCTTTATTCCAATTCCCTGGGAGTAAACACAAGTCTCATTAAACAACGAAGCAGCAGATATTTTGAAGAATCCGGACACTGAACAGCAGTTGTTTGCTGTGTATCTGGAATCCCATCCTGAAAGCGTGAACCTTGCGAGAAATTTGAATTGGCATTACAGCACATGATGAAAACTTGTCTTTGGAAGTTTGGAGAAGTATTGCCGGAGAAAGACCGCCACTCGTTGAAATATTGCTAGGAAGTGTATATTTAGTGAAACTATAATTATTGAACTGTGTAGTAGACAATTAAATCCATTGGAGCTATAATTATTGGACTTATATTTAATGGATCCGTGTAGTGGACATTGTGTTTACTGGAACTGTGTACGAAACTATTTAGTGGCGTGTGGTGATTGTGGCTCAGTGTACATATTGTATTAGTGAATATATTTTGGACAAATGTGCGCTAAACACCGTAAGTACTTATTTACAAAATAATCCTATTGAATGCACTGAGTGTAATTTACATCAACCCCATAATTGCATGTACGTTTGAAATACAGGATCTGTTATTGCGAACCATATTCAAAGTCATTTGAACGATCCAGAACTTTTCAAAGACTATTAAAAACTTTTTGTACAACAGGGTCATTCACATATTTTGAAAACTACCTTGTTTAATGTTATTTGTCAATTTATTCAAGCCCCTGAATGCATTGCGCAAGTGATACCATTAATTGTGGAACAAAGCCAAACTCTTAATAGTTCACGCGTACTTAGTGCCAGACACCATTGACTTTCCACGGTTTAAGATTTCCCCTAAGGAATACATTATTAGAGAATTTTTGTTTAGTTGCATGTGATGCCATCTTGTTATTTCATAGTCTTTTGAAATTACCTTGCGAACGTTCTTATTTAGTTGCTGCATATCAAACACAAGTGGATTGGCTCACACATCATTTGCATGGATTACAGTGGAATACGTCTAATACGAATGTCTCATGTATGAATTCTGCATGTATACGACAACTGGACTTCATATAGCAACTAGGAAACAAGTTAAAATCATACGTTAACCAAGTATCTATTAAATAAGATCAGGATTCTTTTTTACACATATTTTAAATTCCGGGAATTTGAAAGAATTGGTACTGACAATCTCAATCTGCCAACTAGACAAACGACAGATTTGGAGGTCGAATGTATCCATTTTAACGAGACATCTCTCAACTTCACATTAAATTTACAATCTTTACAACTCTACAGACTTTGATGGCTTAGGAGAAAAATAAATTGTCAAGTAAATTCTCAGAATTTCATCTCTACGCACTCTTACTGTGGTCAACCGTTGCTTTAGTAATGTTACTATTCTGTTTCTAGTTATAGCCATTATTTTGTGCTTCACGTATAATCGTTTAAAGAAGTCGCAAGCTTAATATCGCCTAATTATCTATTCCAGAACAATGCCTTACTAGAGACTGTGATTGTGTTTAGTATACTGGCCATAATAATTATTATCTATTCATTGTGTCAAATTAACAAGACTGTTATGTCCAGTGGAATCATCACAGACAATATGTCACTTGACACACAATTATAGACATCCGTAGTGGAACCAACAACCGCAGTGCGGACACTGAACACAAGTTCGCACCTACAAAGCTTCCGAACACTGATGTGAACAGTGCAAATTCGCCGGCAACGATCAGCGATCTTATAAATAAATAACTGAATAAACGAATACACCTCACTACCTTGAGGATTCTGACGTCGAGCAAGACTGAATCTGCTTGGTTTAGTGAGAACACCGATATTCGTACCCTACTACGACAGAAATAATACAGCGAACTAGTGTTGTCCCAATACAGCGAACTATTTTGTCTCTACCTCAACGTCACGCTGAAAGCAGTAGAAGGTTACGATAGAGAAAGTTGATACAAATGAAACGGGAACTCAAACTATTAGGATGTTATATAAAGAGTACGGGGTTCAATGTTGTTGTCTGTTAATGAGGTTGAATCTCAAACAGAAATTAAAAGATATGAGACCAAGAGTACCCAAACTGTTTGTAGCAATGTCCCTATTGACGAAAGTAAATTCATCTCAGGTTCTTGAGGTTCGGGAAGAGGTAAATAAGAATGAAAAAGGAACAAAGAAAATGAATAAAAAGGAGTACAAAGGTAACGCAAATGCACAGAATTATGAATCCATAGAATCTAATTTTACTGCAATTGGGAAAGATATAGATAGATTCGATAGGAATTGGTGATGAAGGTATGCCATATATAAAACTATATATTGGAATACAGGGTGATAATTGAGTACCATTAGAGAAAAAAGAAAATAGAACACTATGGGAGTTCATTCAAAAAGAAGCAAGTGAACATAATGATAGTACTAAAACATTGACAGATGTGGATAAAGTACTTAAACAATTAGAATTTGAAGGATATCCTCAAAACGAGATGATGTATCGGAATCGAGAGATGTGGTTAACGTGGCTTGAAAACGTGCTTAGAGGAAATGAAAGAAGATGCTACTTCAGTAGTGGATGACATCAGGAATGGGTATGGATGAATTCAAGCCAGCGGAAGGAGTGAATTGTAGTAATTAAAGTTTTGTAAGGAACTCTTCATGATTTTAATATTGGCGTCCTCATGATTTTGATAAAGTCATTGGTTGGAAAGCTTTTTACTCTATAAACTTTGATTCTGGATTACAAAATTTTAAACAGCTGACAGTGTAGAAATGCTGCTTACTTTATGAGGACTATACCTCCAGCAACTTTCCAACATTACAGATGATCCTATTCTATTGGTGGGAGACTGGAATACAAAACTGCAGGACACAGGCTATTCTTTTTAGGTAAAAAAGTTAGGGAATTCATTTATGTTTGCGATTAGTACTTTTGAATGATAATAGCATCACGCATCGGCCAGCTAACGGTACAACCCCCTCATCAATAGATCTCGGTATATGCTCCAATATTTTGGCTACAAAATTATCCTGGTATACTCTAGATCACATGTATATTAGTGGCCATTACTAATGTGTAATAGATTTTTTCTAATCAAGGTCAATTTTTTCATGTTAATCGTCCTCTCCGTAAATAGTGTACTGGATCTGCTAACTGGACCTTGTTTCAGCAACGGTTTAACTTTTTAATTGATAATAAAATACCGAGGTTTTTTTTGTTCAAGAAAGTTATAAATCATTTATGAATACGCTTGTTACTTCTTTAAATTTTTGTTGTCCTTTAAATATTCCCAACAGAAACCATCAAATAAAATTTAATGGCATAAAATGGTGGAATGCTAGTTGCCAAGTACTTTGGAATTAAAAGAAGCTCAGTTATTTTAATTATCTTGAATGTCCAACTTTATCTAATCTCCTTCTTTATAAACACATGACTCGCTTCGGTTCGCTGGGGGGGCGCTGCCCCCAGCCCCCCGTGGAACCGCGCTCCTAACATCGGGTTGGGGGGCTGCGCCCCCTTTATCCTAATCAGACACTCTCTGGCAGACTACGCCTCCAGATTTACCACCCGCCATGGGGGGCTGTGCCCCCATACGAGGGTTTTCACTATTTTTTGTGATCTACTCGTCATGGTAAACATTCATACCAAATTTCGTTCGTCTAGCCTTCGTGGTTTTGGAAATGGGTTTTCGGGCGGCCATTTTGGATTAAAGATGGGGACTTTTCCAAAATTTAATATTATTTCAGTAAACTACTAGTTATGATACACATTTATGCTAAATTTCGTAACTCTAGCTAAAACGTTTTGGAAAATGGATTATTAAGTCCGCCATTTTGGTTCCAAGATGGCGTCTTAGGATATATATTGTAATTTTTTATTAATCTTCTATTGATAATGTACCTCCAAAACAAAATTTCATCTCAGCAGCCCCAGCGGTTTAGGCTGTGTATTCAATACAACAATAAGCTTGGCGGCCATTTTGGATCCAAGATGGCGTCTTTGAACACATCTTGTACTATTTTCGTAACCTATTGGCGATACCTTTGTACCAAATCTAATTTCAATAGTCCCAGCCGTTTAGGCTGTGTATTCTATACAACAATGGGTTTGACGGACATTTTGAATCCAAGATGGCAACTTTTTAAACATTTTATTATATTGTCGTGACTTACACGTGAAGACACATCTTCAAATAAAATTTCATTTCTCTTGCTCAAACTGTGTCGAAAATGATTTTTGGGCGGCCATTTTGAATCCAAAATGGCGACTTTCCCCAAAAACATTTATTTCCTTAAACTACTAGTTATGATACACCTTTATGCTAAATTTCGTATTTCTAGCTAAAACGTTGTGGAAAATGGAATTTTACGTTCGCCATTTTGGATCCAAGATGGCGTCTTTGGTTAAATTGTGTAATATTTTAATAACTTACTATTGATAATGTACCTCCATACCAAATTTCATTTCAGTAGCCACAGCGGTTCGGCCTGTGTATTATATATATAACAGTTTGGCGGCCATTTTGGATCAAGATATTAATCAAAGTTGGAATACTAACCGAATCATAGGCATGCTTAATGTCAAAAAGAAGCGGAATGTACAGGAAAACCTCTGATAAAGTTATTGGCTACAGTCAACCCTGGCACCGCTAAGGGATCATTAGTGCTTTTGTTTTTTCGAGAAGCAAATTGTGACGGTGAAAATTTATTTTCTGACTCCAGATACCACTCCAGTCTATTAAGTATACATCTTTCAAATAGTTTTAATACATTGGACATTAATCGTAGCGGCCGGTAGTTCTTGCCATCAGTAACATCCTTTCTGGCTTTTAAGATAGGATAAATGAGTTGATCAGTCCATTCAATAGGTACCTGACCCGTCAATAGTACCGACTTAAATATGGTACATAGCTGTTGAATTCCTATATCTGGTAAGTTCTTTAAAGTTTCTGAACGGATCCCATCTAATAACGGACAAGGGTTTTTACTATACTTCCGGCACAGATATTGGTTTATACCTCTACTCTTCATCGACCACGTAAAATTTAAATCCGGAGCTTGAATATTATCCTGAAAACAGTTAGTGCAAAATTTATGAGTATTTTTTTCTTGCCAAGAAGAATTTAAAGTATGATGTGCTTTGTTCTTTTTGTGTTTTTACTTTCCTTAAAATATACCAAACTTGAGAAATAGGTGTTTTTAGATGTAACAAAGAACAAAAGGAATGTCATGCCCTGTGTTTCTCTTTCTTAATTTTCCTTTTCACTTTAGCTATGTACATACTGTATAGCCCCATGGACACACTCACTGACACCCATATAAATTTACAGGCCAAACTACTGGAGCTAGAAACACCAAATTTGGTATGAAAGTGTAGGACCGTAAGTAGGTAAAGGGAAAAATCCGACATTTTGAAAAAGCCCACATCAAACTCATTTTGTATAGAATACACAGCCTAAACGGCTGGGGCTATTCAAAATAAATTTGGCACAAAAGTAGAATATCACCAATAGGTTACGAAAATATTACGAGGTATGTTCAAATATTACATGAAACTTCCTTGTTTTTATCTTAGACTTCTATGGAATTTACTTCATCACCGTACAGGATATTTATATATGGATTAGATTATATACAGATTAATGTTGGAATACAACAGGGATCAGTTCTCAGTCCTCTGTTATTTAATTTATATTTATGGGATATCCATAAAATTGTTCCACATCCTTTCAGTTACGTTCTGTTTGCGGACGATTTTTGTATAATGGTTCCTGAGGATAAATCAAAAGATTGGTTTGTGGAATTGGAAATACTCATTAATAAATAGCTTCATGGCTGAAATTTTGTAATTTAGCTTTTTCTGTGGATAAATATCATATTTTTACATTTCTACCTCCGTATAATAAATAGAAGAGATCAAATATTCCAAGAATAATAAAAATTCCAATTACTGATCTGGTAAAGTATCTTGGGGTAACATTTGACGCCAAACTCACGATGTGCCTTCATGTTAATTTAGTAATATTAAAAGATACCAAGATTATAAACACATTGAAATCCTTAGCCACCACTAATTTTGGTGGTACACAATTAATTCTTTTGCTTTTTCTAAAAAGTATTTTTTACCTAATATAGAATACGGTTTGACAGTCGTTCATTCCATTCACAAAAGATAAAGCGAAAAGATTGAAGTACTTTGTCGTAAGGCAATCAGAATAGAGAGCTTGACGTATGAAGAATAACCCAACGTATCTAGAGTCTCACATCTCTACTTTTTGTTCTCGAAGATTCAAAGAAGCGCTAAATTTCTTATTAGAACTATGAACAAACCTTCTCATACTTTTTTTAGCCTTGTAGGCTGTTAATCTAGAAAAGACTTGTGCACGAAAAGTATATGGTTAGATTTGGCTAGACAGTATGGGGATCAAATACACCGAACTTACAAACCTAAAAGAGATCTTATTTTCAAAATACCCTGCCCGTTAGAAACTATTCCGGATATTTATTTTTCTAGATTTCGACAGTTGAAGAGTACAAATCTAAATAGGAATAATTTTATTTTATTTTCACAGATGGAAGTATGAACTCTAAAGGGGCAGGTTGTGCAGTATACGATCCTCAGAAAAATTATTCAATTAAATATCGTTTGCAATCCTTTTCTAATATTTATTATCTTGAGTGTTTTGGTATTTATAAGGCGTTAGGGTATTCCTTACTATTATCAAAAAAGAAAATCTGAATACTTACAGACTCCCAAAGTGCGTTATACTCATTACGAAGACCTTATATGGATATTTCTCATTCACATCCAATAATTTTTGATATTCTAGAACTTTACTATCTAAATCTTAAGCTGGGTAAAATAATTCATTTTACCTATCTTGGAGCCCATGGAAAGGTGTTGTGTCATAGTAATCCTTTGTATTCTCGAGATTTGATGGACAGCTTAGCTAGATTCAGTACATCCCTACCCGTAATTACTAAGTCAAGAAGATACTTGGAAAGACACGGTCACTCCTGTTATTCGCCAAATCAAACCAGAATGGAGAGTTCAGACTATCAATGAACTACAAAATTCTTGCTTAATTTGCAAGAAATATTTTAATGAACATCATGTTAAACCATGGTTTTCTTAATTTCACATTGCTCGTAAGATCCTTCTTACTATTCTCAGGGCTCGTACGAATCATACGCGTCTTAAAGCTCACATGTTTAAAATAGGATGCAGTGTGTCCCCAATATGTGAGTGCTTAAGAGATGAACAAGATGTCATTCATATCTTGGCACATTGCCCTAAATATAAAGCTAATCGGAAATCTCTTTCAAGGCTTTATATCGTACTAAAATTTTGAAATCTATATCACTTGAGCATATCTTGTTTGACCCTAGTAAAGACACAGTTTATCTGATACACAATTCAAATTTTTCATAAAATAGAAAAGAAACTTTAACAAATCTTTACATGCTTTTTCTAAAAAAAAATTACAAAATGTAAACTAATTATCATATATCTTCCTAATTGGATCTGTCATCAATTGATATAAAAGACAATAGAGAATTTAATTGACTGTATCCTCAAATATGAAAGATAATATTCTAGAAGCTTAATTGGCAAAAGATCTTATTAAAAAACGTTGATTGAGATCATACCGCATGAATCTTACGCATACTGGAAATTTTGTACAAGCAACGTTTCATCATGAACGTGTTCAATAGACTATCTAAACGTATAACTATTTCTTTTAATGACGAGAAATAAGATCATTGTAATTGATGTTAAGAAGATATAAGAAATAATTGTAAATACCTATGTTTTCATTAAGGCAGGTTTATTCTGAGTAGCCAATGAATTAAAATACTCAATCAATCAATTATGAGGAATCTGTTTAGTGCTAATTACAGGGAAATGTATTTTGAGAATAATACATTCTAACGTTCTTATTTATTGGTTAAACGCTCGGGATATGTTAATTAACTATGGTAGGAATGGATTCAAATGAGGCAATGCTATTTATTACAAATATAACTATCTATTTACATATGCAAAGTGGGATGTATGTTTTAACAATGCCAATACTGGACTGAAGCATTATTATGATATTATTTCAGTGATTATGGAAAAGAAGCATAATTACGACTTACTAATGAATCGTGTTATGCTACTGAACTACCTAATTATTTACTACAAACTTTATTACATGTGGATACACTTAGTGCATGCATATGTGTATAAATAGTAGTAGGAAATTACAGTTAGAACTGTGCTTTGAAACTACAAATAAAACTGAACTAAATTAATGTAATCAAAACAAACTAACCTATTGTATGCTTTTCAGACAGACAGACAACGTTGCATTCTGTTTTGAACACTAATCTAAGATGAGCTATTCTTGTAAGCAGAATTATACTACTTTGAAATTTATCAGAGCTTAGATGAAGTTTGTTATTCATTTCTATTCTACCATTGTCATTAGTACTTTAATTTTACCTTTAACTATTTCGAGCTTAACAGAGAGTATGTGTCCTTGTTTTCCCATCACCCCTTGTTTTTATATTGCACTCAGCATTCTACGCATATATAACATTAAAGTAAAAAGTTGTATTAATATAAAATGCTATATTACAGAAGTAGCTAATATAGTAAATTATCCATTGCAAAGAACATTCTGGGAATGCACTCAAATAGGCGCTTAATACATGTTATTGTTACGCACCTTGTCATTTTTTATTTTCTCAAAAGATATTATGTTGTCTCAAATGGCCTGAAATACACAAGAATTGTTTCAGTTGCTAAAACGAAACTCTGAGAAGAAACTTTATACTTTTTTGTCACTGTCATTATCACTGTCTGAATGTAAACTTGGAAAGTCATTTTAGCTGTCAAAATTTGGCATTTCATTAGTGGATCTGACGCAGTGAGTGTAGTTCAGTGTAATTTTGCGCTAAAAAGTAAGTGTAATGTCGAAAAACAACTAGTCAGTATTGATTAAATATACATTTGTTCCGTGTTTGCTGATGTTAATATTTTATTCTTCGTCTGTGCAAGTGTTTTTTTTTTTTTATAAATATTTGAGTGTAGCTTACTGATCCATTGGAAAGGGTAGGGTAATACACATTGCTTTGGGATAACTGCAACATATTCTATTCACACATTCCTTGCAGTCTGATACAATTATAGCATATCTTACCTTATGTGTATAAAGTCCAGTTGAGAACGTATACAGCATATTTTGCTGTTCATGTTTGTTGGTGCAACTTCACAGTAGGTATCTATTTGTATGACAAGGAAGTAACGTAATAAAATTTAATGTAATTAATGGTTACAAGAACCTGAGTATCTCCATGTAAAACCATTGTTTTGTCATAACAAAATTGATAATAAGGGAAGCAAATCCACTTTAGGATGAGTACTATCAAACTAACCTAACCTACTGTAATTTAAACCTAAGTAACCTTGGGTAAAGTCTTGTTTAGGTTAGCTAGCTGTTGTACTATATCTATACTCCATACCACTCGTTCATGCACACGGGAACTTATATAAATTAGAATTGATACACGTCCCTTCAAGGGTGTAGATGACTAACTCCCAATCTACAAGGACGTTCCGGTGGGACTGATTCTCCAGGATGAAGGTTCCTTGGTATGGATGTTACAAATCAGCACCACACTGTCGTAACTACATCCTTGGGACAGTTACCTCGAAACAACCTTACAAATAAGGAGTAAGCCGGTAGGGTTTGGGCTCTTGGGTATTTTATATAACGAAAAGAAAATTTAGAAAAGTAATAACCATCCATAATTCCGTGTTCGAAACGAAATTTTCTGCAAAACTCAAGGGGCCAATTTGTGAGGTTCTGGGGTACCAAGGGGTACGCGCTGTTCTAATTTCTGCGTATAGCTCAAAATTTTCAATCAGAAATCAAAGAGAGACTCCACTGAGACGTTCAGTGAAAACCCGAACACGATATTTCAAGTTGTTATTGAGATATGCCTGAATAACTATTGCGACCCCACGAAAAATGGACTTGTGGGGTTTCGGTACAAAACGGGAAGGAATCCAAAAACGACTTACAAAACTCAATATAATAAAATAAATAATTGCTCATGGTGTTTTCAACGGGTTCCTATGTGGGGT
>JAGDQP010001482.1:98939-121903 GCA_022664845.1 Lepisma saccharinum
AGATATTTTTTCGGTCCTGTAATGTAATAGCTTCTATATTGTTTTTATCGTAATTTCAGATATGGCGGACTATTTTGAAGAGCTGGGCTGTGAACCATTAGCTCAAGGAGAGACTCCCAATCATCATCTTCATTTTGCACGTCTGTTACGAGACTTCGGAATGTTTGAGGAACTTGAATTCCTAAGGATGTTCCGTGATGGCGAGAGGCCTCCTCCACCAGCATCCAAAGAAGCTATTCAAAATCTAAAAGAGGAAGCCATCAGCAAGGAAGGTACATGGTTTCTTCTTCTATTAATTTTCCATTTCTTGCAGAGGTCGGACAGGGGATTATTTTTATACGTGGGAACTCAGTTAGGCTACATTCATCTTCCAGCCTGCTTCCAATAGGATATCGATCTATTATTTTCAACAGATTTGCATGTTAATGCGAAACACAAGAGCGGGCTCGCGTTGAAACTCAGGATTTGTAGTTTTTGTAATAACGTTTAAACACGAATCAACAATTAAAACAGATAATTAGCCCGTGAGCGGGAAAAAGACGCTCTCTTCGATTGAAAGTGAATGGGCTAACTCGTAGTAGGTTGAAACTACGTACTCAAAGTCTCATAGTACTTGAAGATAAACGACACATCGGAGGAAAGAATGGGGACTGCGCCCCCATAGGGTAAATTTGCCCCATTTATTGTAACATACTTGTGATGGTACACCTACATACCACATTTCTTATCTTTAGCTTCAGTGGTTTGAAAAAATTGTTTTTTGGGCGGCCATTTTGGATTAAACACGGCGACTTTTTTTTAACATTTTCTTATATTGTTGTGATCTACTCATGATAGTACATCTTCATACCAAATTTCATTTTTCTTGTTTGAGCGATGATGAAAATGTTTTTTGGGCGGCCATTTTGAATCCAAGATGGCGACTTTTTCAAAATGTTGTAATATTTTCCTAAGCTACTCTTGATACTACACCTTTATGCCAAATTTCGTATCTAGCGCAAACGGTGTTCAAAATGAATTTTTTGGTGTCCGCCATTTTGGACCCAAGATGGTGTCTTTGGAAACATTTTGTAATAGTTTCTTAATCTACTAGTGATGATCTGCCTTCATACCAAATTTCGGTTTTCGAGCTACATCCGTTTAGGCTGTGTATGGGTTCCCAAAACTTTGATTTTTGTAGGTGTGACATACGTTCTTTCAGATTGACTTTTTTTTCTTTTCTCAAGAACGATAAATATAAGATGGTTAGAGGAAAATGGTGTTAGGTGGAATGGAGAGCGACTTTCCTTAAAGAAACGCTGTTGTCTTTTGACGCAAGTTCTGCCGAGAACGAAGACTTGCCGTTCGTTTTGAGAGCTTTATAACCCTGAGTGGATTTCTATTTTTTACACGATCTCAACGGAATCTATGAAAAACTCGGTCAGTTAACGAAACTAAGCGAAAGAAGCTTAATTTCCTGGAGATTGTAGTTCAAACACTGGAATTGAACTCTTCACTAGTCGAAGCTCGTTGAGAATGTAAATATTTTAGGACGAATAGTGAAATAACATTAGGGAGCCAGAAGTAAGGATACTTTTTTCTTAAACTATTAACGTTGGCTACACTAGGGAGACATCTTCGTCACTATCTAACCACAGGACCAGTTGGTAGAAATTGGCTTCCCATTCGGAGATTCTGGGTTCGAGTCCAGTGGTTTTTCCAGCGTTTTCCCTCAGTTACAAGGCAGATACCGGGATGGTACCTTCAACTTAGGCCTTGACCGACTCCTTCCCGCATCCTTTGCCATAATCTTACCCGGCCTGAGTGATAGATGCGTTAAAGACCTTCAATAAATTGGCATTTTAAATCTAACAACAGATTTGCGCATGTGAGTGTCACGAGACTTAATACTTTCGACATTCAGCATTCATAGTTCATCGCCGCCATCATACCAGTTTCCTTTGAAGAGAGATTTTTAAGAAATTCCATTTGGTGTGACTTCGTGGGAACAAGTTACCTGTAGTAAGGCCAGTTTTTATATTTTGGGAACGTTGCTATACATTTTATTTACACCATAAGGATTTTTTTTTTATTTTTTTTTTAAAAAAAAGAGTACTGTATATCGAACCTAGATTCAAATATTTTGCTGTTTGTAGTTTTATGTGAGATTAGATTGTATTGTAAATCCTACGATCAACTTTTCTTAGGTTTTCACTTATTTGAGATTAACACATTTCGAATTTTAACACATCTGTGCTCACATGTACATACAATATTTTTGATAATTCTTAGCCCTTATAGTGCGTATATATATATATATATATATATCCAATAATATTTTTGATTTATGTTCACGCGACTCAGGAGGGTCGATTTCACTCCACAAATATACAAATGGCGGACAAATGAGCTCCTGCGTAGCCTAGTCGGTAGCGCGCCGACTTCAGTGCGAGCGTCCCCGGGTTCGATTCCCGGTGGGGGCTCAAAAAATTTGGTGTTTACTCAGCATCGTGAGGATAATTGGGAAGCTGCTGTGAATAAAAGACAGTGGCGATCACAGTGAGAGCTTCCGCTCTCCACTCCCAACCCGTCTGGTCAGCGTGGGAGCATTAGACAACTCCTCCCTTCGGGGAGAGGCCTCATCCAGTAGTGGATTGAGTGGAAAGCAAAGGGGGGATGCCTTCATCCAGCAATGGATAGAAAACGGCTGAATATGATTATATATATATATGTAATGTTCTATAATGACTTAGACATAGTATGTGCTTCGTATATACTTCTTTTAATTAATAAACTTGAACATTATTTGTTTGTTTGCAAGAATAAAAATGCTATAAATTAATGACCTGGAAAAAGAAGAAAAGTAGATGTGGAAAACCTGTGGAAAAAACCTGGAATTTGAAAATTAACATACAGTAGAAAATTAACCCTAATATTCTTAACGATATGTGTGTGTGTGAAGCTTGGTGGAAACTACTAAACGTTACCGATTAGCCAAAAGGTAGTTGAAGAAATCATTTCTTATAAAAAGGGGGCCTTCTTAATCAACGGAGCTTGCAAAAGTAAGATTAAAAGAAAAAAAAAGTTACTATACGTTAAAAAATCTCTTAGCCAAGATCGTGCAACGCATTCGGTATTTAATGTAGTTTTTGTTTGGCATATGTGAAACTTTATAACCTCTTGAAACCAGGTTTTCTTGGTAAATGCTCTCTGAAAACACTAAGGTTAATGTAAAGCAAAGATCTCCAACAAAAGATGGGAGCACTGCCTCCGTATATGTCTAATGAATTTTTATCGTTGCACGAAATTTCTGTTCCTGCAATTGTTGAAAGTGCTTCACTGTTATATCCATAACAACAATGAACAAGAAAGAAAATGAAAAACTGGCACGTATAGAACTCTTAAATTGGTTATGAACTTTCTTCCCTGAAAGTTTGAACTCTCTAGGCTTGAATTTGTAGGAGCAGCATTGGAATTTCGTGTAACGATAAAAATACATTACACTTATATGGAGATGGTGCTGCCATCTCCTGTCGTACATCTTGGCTTTACATTGTCCTTAATTTTATGGCGATGGTAACTGATGTTGAATAAATAGAAGGTAATTATAAATAAAATACTTTGAATAATTGACTTAAATTCTGCTTCGTGCATATGTAATCTTTGATTTATAATGGTGCTTTCTAATTTTTATATTGTAGGGGAGAAGTGTCCTGTTTGTTTGAAACAATATTCCAAAGGAGAGACGGTGAAGGCTTTGCCGTGCAATCATCACTTTCATCCAGCTTGTATTCTTCCATGGTTAGAAAAGGTATTGTCCCCTTTTTCTGTGTGATGTGTATAGGATGTATGTTCGAGGGTTACATGGAAATGGGCAAAAATTGGGAGGCGCTTCACTCAACATAATTCCCCCTTGGTTGTAAATGCACCTCAGCTAGCGGCGCGGAACATTGGTGATTCCGGTCAAAGATAAGTCCTTTGGCTACATGCGGATCCATTCCAGAACGACCTGTATCACTTGTTTCTCACTGCGAAACTTCTTCAGCGGCTCGTACAGGTCGCTGCTATCAGATGGAGAAAGGCACTGACGAGGGAACTATCCCAACTGATTAGCCGATATTTGCATGAAATATTTTTTTCTCACTAGGTTTTAACCTGTAATGCACGAAAATGACATCCATAGACCCTACTTTTTTGAAAATTTTGAACAGGATTTTTTAAAATATCGATTTGTGCCTATTTGTAGGCCTACATTATGAAGAATACGTATGAAGACAGTTGTGATACAACCGCTGCGAGAATATGATCCGCTGTTGTGGAATGACAATTCGTGAAGGGCTGCATCTGGCGGTGGTACGAGAATCACGGACGCCATCTTGGATTCAGGTCGAGAATTTTAAATGGTAAGGAGGGGAGTCATGTGAGATATCGTTTAAGGCTAGTTTGTTCCGAGAAACTCAAATTTGAAGACATTTGTCACCTACGTTCATTTGTTTAGGAGATAGGGATTCTTAACCCCCCCCCCCCCGGGCAAAATTGTAGTTTACTATTTATCCTACTATTGTAATGCTAATTGTACAAGTAACACCCTCTCAGTTCTCTAAAATGCACCCCCGGGGCAAATTTTTTTTAACGAAAGCCTGGCTACATGTGTATTCTAAGCTGTGGTATCGGTAAGTTCTCCGTGTGCGGAGCTAGCCGCACTGCTGATGGTATATTTGTATACTGTACTATGATTTTGATTTACAACTTACTCCTTTTGTATAGGAAAGAATGAAATAACAAACGTATTACTGATATTTTGGTTCACGCCATACCATAGGTATTTCAAAACTCATATGTCGTGAACCTTTTGCCCACTTTGTCAGATGCACACAGCACAAGTACGTCCAATGGATATCGATTGGATGAATCTATGCCTTTATTTTGTGCCTATACCAATGGGAGGAGCCAAAGAACGTCTTTAGGACGTCCAAAATAGATTTGACTGTTGAACTTCCAATTTCAGGGATGTTGGCTCGCTTCACGACGGCCCATCGCGTGGTTTCCTCGTTCAGATGCTCTCACACATTTTCCTTTTTTTTATCTCTGTTACCATTTAAAAGGCGTGGTGTACCGTGGCACAACAACGACCTACATCATCTACATCAAAGACTCGATGCCTACGTCACCGTTGAACCTGATGTGTTACGTAAAATGGCCGCAAAACTAAGTATATATAGAACACCATATACCAAATTTAAGAATCCCTATCTCCTAAACAAATGAACGTAGCTGAGAAATGTCTTAAAATTTGAATTTCTGGGAAGAAACTAGCCTTAAACGATATCTCACATGACCCTCTTACCATTTAAAATTCTCGAGAAAAATCCAAGATGGCGTCCGCGATTCTCATACCATCAGCAGATACAGCGATTTTATCACGACAAGTGACTTTATAGGCCTGTGTATTCTTTACAATGTACAAATAAGCACAAATCGATATTTAAAAAAAATCCTGTTCAAAATTTTCAAAAAGGTAGGGTCTATGGATGTCATTTTCATGCGTTACAGGTTAAAACCTAGTAAGAAAAAAATATTTCATGTAAATATCGGCTAATCAGTTGGAATAGTTCCCTCGTGAGAATGGGAAAAAAGAAAGCTCTATATCAGTTTCTGAATCGTAGTTGTCCAACAGATCACGTGTGGACGAGTAGTTTTTGAACAAATGGCACCGAACTGTGGGCTCTGTACTTGTTCCGGGTGGTATTGTTAATATGCTTCATTGACATTTAAATATTTGACAATGAAACTCTTAGGTTGCTAAACCTGACTATGCCACACTTCGTCAATCAAAAACATTCCTTAAAAAGATGTATTGGATACTACTTCGTGTGATTTGCTAATCTGACACGGCTTACGTCATAACTTTTCGAGTTATGACGTCATTTGTGACGATGCCGCCATGACTTTCAGCACTTGTATCCGAAACTAATTAAATTTCGGAATTTATTTATTTAAAAACAAAATCCCTGTTTTGATGTTGATAATCACTTCCTGAAGTTTGCGCCATTATTTCGGGAACACCTTTATACAATATTTTTTGTTAAAGTGTATGTTGTTGTGATATAAATTACATGTTGCAAATTTCGTATTGAACTGTATTTAATCAAAACAACTGTATTTAATCCAACGTGTTAGTTATATCACATTTCCACATACACATGATCAATAATTAAACATAATGGTTTAACCCATTTCCTGTCCATAAGGTCCGTAGCAATGAAAGGTATGACAGCAGATCTCTTTACAACCTGCTAGCAGTTGACTCAACAACGAAGAACAATGAAGTCAGCTCTGCGTCCCCCCTCTCCCTTCCTGATTTATATATATGTATAAGGGAAATTGCAGTACCTTGGGAAGATACAGTAGAACCTCTGTTATCCGAAATAAAGGGGGCCTGTGTAACAACCTGTGTTAACCGAAATACTTTTACGTACGTTTTTTTTTCTTTTCACACCGGTTTCTTGCCGCAATATCTCGCCAACGCTTCATTAGCAAAACTTTTTTTTTTTTTTTGCTGTTTTGGTTACACGCTATTTCGGTTAACAGAGGTTTTACTGTACTTGAAATTTACCTCACGTTTTAAAAGAGATTTTACGAAGATCCTGATCTACAAAACGAATCAGGAGTTTCAGGTAAGTGTTGAAAAGTATATAAATTGTAGTGTAAAGGTTTTGTTTTAAAGCAAATACATACATCTATTACACATTATCCTATTAGTGTCAACTGACATTTTTTAAGTCCATCTAGGACGTATATATGAAACAAATATTGGTGTTAGTAAAATTCCTATTGAAGAACACACTAGCAAGAGAACATACGTTCAACGAAACTACGTCATAGGTGGATTCAAAATCGTTAATTGGGCCCTATTAATATAATGAGTAATAGATGTACGTATTTGGCTTAAAAAAGAAAACAAAAACAACTTTGCAATACAATTTATGTGATTTTCAGAGTGTCTACCACCCTGGAAAACCTGGAATACTCAGGGAATTTTATGAATCTGGAAAACTGAGGGAAATCTATAATTTATGAGGGCAACTCAGGGAAATTTATGAGGTGGATCTGTGCACAATTGGTAAGAGTACTGCCCCGGCAAGGCGGAGGTCGTGGGTTCCATTCCCACTGCTGACCGGATTCTTTCAGTGTGTTAAAATCCTTATTATTTAAAGAAATTATCTTTATTTTTTCACTTGTAAAATACCAATAATGTACATGATGCTTGGACAGACTGGTGGTAAAAACTTATCCCTGTGCGATACGCACGCGCCGTGAACGGCGCATGGGGGATGTGGAGGTAGCGCTCCACATTTTCTTGACCTACGGTACGAAGTGAGGTGGGGTGGTCAGTCCCACGCTCGACCGTGTTTACCTTCACAAGGTGCCCAGGAATACCAAGGCCACTCCGCTACTCAATCTGATAGGAGCCTGAGTGCAGCTCAGAGCGCCAGGCATGGGAACACTGTGAGAAAAGTCTCCAGTGTCCTGGCCGGGATGGGCCGCCCAATTCGTAGTCAGACGCGCTTCTCTGAGCCACGGGGGATTAAAAAAATGCCATTGCGTATTATTTACATGTTCCACTATACTCAGGGAATTTGGAGAAAATTGTTATGGAATTTCAAGTCAAAATTAATAGACACAATGGATTTTTTTTTAGCACTTACCTAGTACTCTTGAGCTCCAAATTCGTTTTGTGGATCCATATTCAAATTCCTCTTTAAAATGTGAGGTTAACTTCACGTATCTCAGAGTTAAATTTACTTGTCACTGGAAAGGATTTTTTCTTAAGTCGTTCCGTAATTTTATATACAGGAGGGGGGGGGGGGAGGGGGCTTTATTGAGTAGGAATTTTCTTTAGGTCCGGTTATATGCAGGGTATTCCCAAATAAATTGCTTTGTCGTAACTTTCGAAATGTGCACATTTGCTGCACACTTAACAAATCGTTCCTGTTATTGAAAAGGTACTAAATTATATCTCTTATAGCAATGCGGATGGGTTGCATGTGATACAATTTGAATATTATTGAATTCAGCATGTGTGTTGAGATGTTTGGTTCGCATCAGGGTATCTGAATTACTTCATTATGTGCAGTACTTGTTAAGATAAGATATATTTTGTAGATAAATAATAAACCAGGCGATTATTTGATAGTCATGTAATAAACACGTAACTCATTTCCATTCTACTAAAACAGTACTACCAAGAAATCAAAATTTCTCATAAATTTAGTCTCTGGCACATATGAAGGATAAGAGAATGAACGCATACACACTAAAATTATTCACCGAGTCGCCGTAGCTCAGTGATAGAGCCTTGGCGTAGCATTCGGGAGGTCGTTGGTTCAATCCAAGTCGCAGACCGTCCTGACTGAGGTTTTTCCTCAGTCACACCAGTCAAATGCCGGGATGGCACCTTCAACTAGCCCTGGCCGACACCTTCCCGATTCCTTTCCCCTCCCCTATCCAGGCCTGAGCCTTAGATGCCTAAAAACCATAAATAAAACTCAGGCAATCAGAGAACACTACACAAATAGAACTTCATTAAATCTGCAAATAAAATGACGTCAGCACGCATCCACCTACAACAGTGCTATTAAAAGCGAGGGAATACTCCCCGCCATCTGTTATCTTGGGCGGAAGTAATACAATCTATACTTTTGATCTGTTTGCTAACAACAAAACCAAGTGTAATATTTTTAAGATCAATTTCAAATTTTGAGTTTTTGTTTGTCTCACTTTGGGTGGGATTTCCCCCCCCCCCTCTCCCTGGCATTGTTTACCGATACATACCCCCTAACCTGGGATATGAACGGGGCTAAAATGTGGTATTCGACATTGTGAACTAGGGTAAAATTTCATGTAAGTAGGAGGAGGATCCCAATATTTGCTTATGCGTTGATAACATGAGAGTTCGAAGGCCCATCTATTCTTGAAATTCATAACTGTGTTTCATTCGGCGCATGGTCATTTGAAAGACACCGTCGCCGTTCGGAAATCAAGTGCCACAGGGCGGGGTGTACCCACTCAGTAAGTAGGTGACGATAGTAAGAACCAATTATCATAGACGTTCAACCTCATGAGGGCGGACCTCCCCCTCACCGCTTGAGGTTGAGGACAAAGTTGCAACGTGAGGGTGAGGACGAAATTGAAATGTGTGGGTGGTTTGACGCCTGTGAACACCTTTGCCAGTTATCTTTCAGGTGCACTAGGGTTCTCTAAGGTCTTGCCAGTTAAATAATTTTCCACGCCGTACAACCACCTTCACCAGCCTGTACTATTGAAACCATGCATGACGAGTCCAGAGCCCAGTATTCGGACACCAAATATGTACACCACCATCCACAGAGTGGGAAAAAAGACAGACTCGTTAGATAAGTAGAGCTTCTTTCATTCTCCTGAAAGACCAGCTTGGTGCTCTGTAAACGTGGCCAGTCTGTTGGACCGTGGTAAGAAGAGGGTAGCGTAATAAGGGTTTGCTAGTAAGGCCATGTAGATGAGCGGTATCTCATGATTATGCTATCTGCCCATATTGCATTGGATAGTCAGTATATTACACAAACTCATATGAGTCTTGAGAAATTTTGCAAGTCAAATGTGAATTGTCAGATTTATATGTTAACTAAGCTCTCCACATGTCCAATTTGGCCTCTCAAAACAGTTTGTAGAAACTTGCCATATGCCTGCTGAGTCACGTGTTATATACATAACACTGCAAATAAAACAGAATGGACAACTTGTGAAAGCTGCTTTAATCTTACTTAAATTTGGACAGACATGCTCAGCAGAGTAGGGATTTCACTTTTAGAACACTTCACTATGAGAAGAAATACAAAATACAGCCAGAGTAATGGTAACCTTCTTTCCTTTACGAGCTGCAACACTGGTTCCGCAGTACCAGACGTTCAACTTCTTAGCAGTAAGGACAACATGGTGGAAAGTAATCAGATAACTTACATTTTAATTTGTGTTCATTCTCTATTTAATTTTTCAGCTTCTCCAAACCGTGTTTTCTGAGAACGGACTCAAAGCTAATCCGAAAGCTAGGGATTTTTAGTTTTATCGCGAGAGCGGTCATCAATAGCTTGCTAACAGAGCTGAAACCAGGTCACTTTTGGTTATCCGGCCTGACCAGGACATAGGTGACCCAAATTACCAAACTGACTGTGACCCTATGATCGAATATTTACCCGAAGTTGTTGTTCTGACTTGAATCAACGAGTATTGTCATTTAAGAGATTTAAGAAGTAGCTAAACTCATTTCTCTTAAATTACGTGTAGAGATCTATGTACTGCATGCCTATATTACAACTCTGCTGGGTTATTGTATTAATATGAGAAAGCATTATGATTTCAGAATTGTATCTTTGTATCCTAGAAACGACCCCAAGGGCGTAAAAATACCATTTATCTATTGTAATTAAAGAAAAATTTACAAGCGAACGATGTAAAATTAAATAGATATCAATTAACCAGAAATTAAGAGAATTATAAAGGATATTTCTGATTCAGGTGTTGTCTTAATCATATATCTTTATATTGCGGAAGGATATTTTAACGCCTTACCCGAGGTTATAAATATAAGTTGTATCTGTTTGTAAGCTCGGCCCAATCTGTTTCAATAAATAACCTCATGTGGAGACAGGTGTAGATGCAGTGTTTTCTTTCCCCCACAAGTATTCTTTATTAGATAGAAGTGCTTCCTTCGATGTTAGTTTGACAGGAAGATATGTGCCCACTCTCCGATGCCAGTCTGGAAGGGTGGCTCCACATATAATTAGGGTATTCTTCCTCTTCACCTCCTCTATAGAGATCTATTGGAATATAAAGCCCTGAGATTTAAACAAATTTTAATCGTTATTGTATCTTGCAGAGACAGGGTTCCCACTCACCTGGAAAACCTGGACTAGTCAGGGAATCCAGCTTAACACTAAAAAGTCCTGGAAAAGTCATGGAATTTGATAGCTTATTGTTTGAAGTTCATTTAGCTACAGCAGGCATTTAATGTTAGATCGTTTTTGAAATTACTTTGAGGCTAATGTGCCAACCATTAAACAATTTAAGAAAAGAATACAGTGAGATATTTTGATGTATCATCATTTTCATGCAACTATGATCTTTATTTTCCCATGGAATTACGATATATATACAAAATGGGGTACCTGGAAATTTCTGAGTAGTGACCTGGAAAAGTCAGGGAAGATCTTGGCAAATGAGTGGGAACTCTGAGAGAGCATCTCTGTGTGTGGGCGTAGTATCCAGTATTGAGTTAGTCAGAGTTATCCTGTGTGAGCAAGCGTCTACTACTGCAATCCCATTACAATGCACACCTCACAAAACTACTTGATCTTGACTTGAAAAAATGTAAATATCGTCCTGAAAGGGGTAATTATTTTATGAAGGAAGTGTAATTTTAGCGAACCTTGTTAATATTGCAACCTAAGAGGTTAAAAAAAAATTTAATACTTGTCTCCTTTTAATAATAATAAAGAAAAATCTTTCAAAATAGCCTTTTTTGAAGGGAGTGTGTGTTTGTACACATCCCGGGGGAAATTAATGTTCTTTCCGGAGATATGAGACTATTTCTATGTGTTATAGTACTATTGTTAGGAACTTGACGGTATTTTTCGCTCTCTGGGACAACACCACTGGTCCCGATTACCACTGAAAGAAACACAGTGACCCGTTTTAGCTCTGTTACCAACTAAACGTTTTGATGATATGTCCACGGAAAGTAAGTTTACTTGATGATATTCGTACCTGGAAAAAGGCAGGGGAATTCGTTCTGATCAGATGAATGAGAACTCTCTGATGAAGATTAATATAGTAAAACAGGGGATAAAGAAAAAAAGTACAGAATCTTGAATTTCTAAAGACAAATTTACCATTGTTATAGTTAAAATGTAATTGTTGGTAACACTCAGGAATATATTGTTGTAGGCTGAAAAGTAATGTCTCTTATTTTGATAATAATAGTAATAATATTTTTTTTTCTTTTCAGACGAACTCTTGTCCGCTATGTCGCCATGAACTGCCCACAGATGACGAAGACTATGAAATGTATCGGAAAGAAAAATTGCGATCGAGTGCAAGAGAAGCCGAACTTGAAATGCTACATAATTCGATGTTCTCCTAGGATCAGACAAAAGAAAACATCCCGGATTTAGTAAAAAAAATATTTGTTCATGTCGAGAGAAAAGGAAGCGATATTTGAGCAAGACATTTGTAATAAGGAGTGTTTTGTTGTGACCTGTGAAAAGGGAATCCAATGTAACTGACGTTAAAAACATTTTTTTTTTTGTTTTAAAGTAAGAAATATGTTTGGACAAGTTTTTAATTATCGGTAATAGACCAAGTAGCATTAAAAGCGCAAAATTATCGACAATTTTCTGATATCATTGGTTATTAAATGTATGTACTTTTCTTAGTTTATATTCCTCATGTCGAAAGAGCATGCAGAGTTGGCAGTTTTAGTCCCTCATGAACCTAGTTGTTTGTTTTATGTAAACGTGGACACCAAAGTTTAAAATTGTCGTGATGGCTTTTTTGTATGTACCACTACTGTTTAACTTTGCGTTAGAATATGCAATTTTAAAAATAAAAGAGGGCAAAAAGGCACTTAACATTGAATGGTTTGAATCAACTCTTTGTATACGCAGATTGAACTACTAAGTAAAGGGGCGGTTTCATTTTGGCGTTGGCCGCATGCGATGATCGCATTCAGCGAGTGCGTGCGACGGAAGCATTAGTAGGGTACTTTCGTGTACGCATTTGACGTCGCGCGACGCCTTACTATTTTATATATATTTATACGATTTACTTTTCGTGCATTACGAGTTTAAGATCTTTCTGTAAACACTATTTCGTACAGTAACAGAATTTTAGACATGATTACAAACAACTGTAATTGTAATATATGCAGCGTGTTAAATTAAACTCAACTTTTTCAATATAAAACAATATTATTATTTCACACTGCCTGCAGTACTCTGCTGCCATCTATTGAACACCAAACTTACTACAGGTCCATGTATTCTCTTTCTCTCGGGTTTTACTAATAATTTCTTAGCATTTTCATCCAATTCTTGACATTAGCTTTCAGTCTTATATCTGCTGAAGTTCATATTTGGTACAAAATAGTTCCAAATTCAAAGAAAACACGAATGTAAATTCCACAATACTCTGCAACGCATGCGATTGCTGCAGCTTGACTGGTCTCGGAGGAGTCGTTGCAACAGTTGCATGCGTCCGATGCACACACCAGCCCGACTCCACTGATTTTCCTTCAACGTGTCAATGCAGTGACGCGTGCATCAGTTGCTTGCGATCATTGCATGCAATCATCGCACAAACGAAACTGCACCTTAACACCTTAATATCAAGAAAATTCAAATTGAGAATATACAGAACAGTTATTCTGCCGGTAAAACTTTACGGTTGCGAAAGTTAGAGTACGACCCTAGCAAATGAACATAAATTACGCGTGTTTGAGAAGGATATACGGGATGAGATGACTGGAGAATGGAGGAGACTGCATAATGAAAAACTCCACGGACTGTACGATTCACCAGATGTAAGAATAATGAAATCACGACGACTAAGGTGAGCAGGCCATGTAGCTAGGATGGGGGAAAACGAAGTTTGTATTCTATCCTGATTAGAAAGTCGGATGGAAGAGACCGTTGGGAAGACAATGTAAGAAGGGATCTTCGAGAAGTAGAGTTTGTGATGAAAACTGGCTTGATCTTGCTCAGGCAAACATATGTTACTGCGGCGATGAACTAGCGAGGTCCGTAAGTCATAGAATTAGTTAAATATATTAACTCTCATAAAATGTTGACCTCGGAATGGCCGTGAGGTTTGCGCATTCGCTTTCTGTGCACGTGGTCACGAATTCAATTCCCACCAGGGTCTATTGAACGGAGTGGTTCGGAGTCCACTTTATCGAAAACTTTGTCTTGTCAGTAGAAGCTCACAGCTCGTTTAGGACGTTTCTAACAATTCACTCTCATAAATTGTTCTTGATGTGTTCGAATCTGTTAAAAAAAGAGTTTTATGTTCTTAATATAGTCTTCAGTTTATACTCAAATGTTGAGACAAGCTGGAAACTGATAACTTTGGTTTCCACTTACGAGCAAAATACAGTTAGGTTCATGTATTATCATGTGGTCGTCCTATTAATCAAAGAGAATCACGTCAGTAGAAGTGTTTTTCGCCTTGTACCTGAGGGCTTCTTTAGCTCAATAATTTATTACGTAAAATGTATTTTTGTATATGGACGTGTAATTTGTGAATGTAAATCAAAGTGAGAATAAATTACAAGTATGTTAAAAGAAGGGGAAAAAGGTTTTGTAACGTGTTTATATGTTACCTAGCTATGTTTGGGGATTTATTTTTAACTGTTGTCAGGTCATAAGGTTCTGAAGAAGCCTTCAAGTAGAGGGCAAAAAGCGCTTCCGTAGAATTGAATGTTTTCCGTTAAGGTTAATGCAAAGCAGCGACCTTTAACAAAAGATGGTAGCACTATCTCTGTATATGTTTAGTGTATTTTTATCTTTACACGAAATTGCAATGCTGTTCCTACAAATTCAAGCCTAAAGAGTTCCAATTTTCAGGGAAGAAATTTCATAACTAATGCAAGAGTTCGACCAATGCAGATTACTTATTTTCTTTGTTGTTCATTGTTGAAAGAGCTTTATTTTTTTTATAGGTTTTGATATTCACAACAACAAGTAAGCGATTTCAAGAATGAAGAAAAACGAAAATAAAAAATCGGCATTGATCGAACTCTTGAATTGGTTATCCCTGAAAGTTTGAACTCTCTAGGCTTGAATTTGTAGAAGCAGCATTGAAATTTCGTGCAACGATAAAAATACATTAGACATATACGGATGTAGTGCTGCCATCTTTTGTTGGGAGATCTTTGCTTTACACTAACTTTTAAGACAGCAACTACAATTAATATTAAGGATACGTAATTTTTTTGATAATACATTCGTTCTCCATGCGTTAATGTGTCTTTTTAGGTTCGTGCTGTGTAACATAGGCAAACACATTTCAACCAGAGCAAACTGACTGCCAACTCTGTTTGTTCTTTAGATTGTCTTGTGCCATACCACAAGTAATTCCAAATAATTGCTGAGTCTGACGAATTTTGACAATGATTATGGAATTCGTTTGCTTTTTATTACAAGTACCATGTAATATGCAAAGCTCTTTTCACTAGTTAAAAACCTATATATTTGTAAACATTCCAACCCCTTCCCTTTAGCTTTGTGGTTTGTACAATCGGATTTATGGAAGTCCTAAAACTTGCTCAATATGGCAACCCGGAAGTTTTACATTTGCATATTTGTACGATATTGACAAATTGGACAATTTTTTTATTTTTCTGATTTGGAAAAATTCCTCATCGCACATTTTCTTCGATATCTGAGTGTATACCGAATTGTAGAAAATATGTTCCTTTTTGGCGTGTTGCCGCTGCAGAAGAAGCTGAGGCGGCGGCTTCGAAATCGATAGAGATTGAATAATTACGTGCAACGTTTAGAGACGGTGAAATCTTAAGTAAATTGGACCTATTTTCGTACAGTCTCCTGGGCTCTAAAATGAAATTATTTTGAAAGTCCTCATCTTCTTTTCGTAATGATGAAACCTGCCGTAGACCCATTCTATCTTGCTACCTACAGTCAGAACGTTAGCAATATTCACGGGTTGAAAAGAAACGTATCAGAACTAGAAATATTCGGTGTTTAAGTTGCGTATTTATTCACATTTTCAGTTTGAAAGAATTTGAAAACGATGTTTTTGTTCATTCATGATGGCGGTCTGAACATCATTATTCGTTACGTTTTGATCTGGAGCAGGGTGCTTTTGTAGCTGGTAGGAAATATGTCAATTAAACATTTATTATTATTATTAAGTCGTAATTTAGAATACAAAATAAACTTTTCGTATTGAACATATATGTAAAAAGAAGTTATTGTTGTTGACTTTTGTGTAGTTATAAATGGTTTCATTTTATTTGTGTTTTTGTTCTAATGAATAATGGTTAATATTTATTTGTAACTCACGGACAAATAGCAGTATACTGTTTTGCTTAATGAACTTAGTAAGTTATCAAAAAATATCACCTTTGTGTTATATTTTGTTATCAACTTAAAAATATTTTTATACAATTTAACATAGAGAGAAATAAACTTATTCAAGAATCTGTTATGTAAAATAATTTTTGTTTGCAACGCATGTGAATTTCTTTTTACTATTAGAACTTCCTACCCTCAGCTACGAACAAGTTTTCTATCCTGAAGTCAGATGAGCGTGAGAGGAGCTAACTTGTATGTGTGTTTCAGCTGCTTTCAGAAGAATTCCATCTCGACTTGAATGAACTAAGAGTCTGTTATTATTTAGATATAATGGGCTCCCAAAATCCTTTCCCTTTGGTAAAATTTCTTTTGCGCATAACTTGAGAGAGAAGGATCGATTCAAGTGTAGCTTTCTGTCACTTGAAGAAAATCACGTTGTCTTTCTATTAGGAGGGCTGCGATTGCTTAACGATTAGAGTGCTCACACCTCTGTCGCTTAGGGTCGTTGGTTCAAAGGCTTCTCGGGTCATGTGGACTTTGTGGTGGACAAATACAGTGTGCGTGGGTTTTCTTGTGGTTCTCCCACTTTCTCCATTCCACCAATCATTCATCCGGCCTGAGCCAAAGTTGCTATAGACCTTAAAATTAAATTCAAATTTCTGTTAGAGGTAAAATTGTATACAAATCAGTTCATCCATTCCGAAATGATTGGGAAGGAAATTGTTATCAAGGGAAAATGATTTTGGTGTCGATCAACCTTCTACCTGCCATCCTATCACTACAATATTAGAATTCATAGAGTATTCCAACTCAACATTCTTCTATTCCTTATGCCAACCTTTGGAAAATATCAGAATGCTTGAATTTTTTAAAAGTTGGCAACACTGCATGTCTTGCTATTGCTATAAGAGGCTATGGATAGCCTGTACTGTTTATCGAACTGGAAACTTTCACGTTTAATTCCTTAAAGGAATTTGAAGATATTTGGATATGTTTGTAAACGATGTTTTAAGTTCACACACGAAACTCATATCTGTCGTTCTTGCCTCCCAATCGACAAAAAGAAAATTGCATATAAACATTATATTTGATACTCTTATCCGATATGTGTCGTTGGATAACTCGTGCATTTGAGACAATTCTCCGGTTAGGCAAATAACATCTCTTCTTATCGAGCTAACTTCTTGAAAGTTGTACAATTAAAGTTTTCCTAACTATTGTATCGTATTTTTAAAACAGTTTCGAGTGTTTTTTGAAGGTGGTTTATTTTTTATTTTGAGTTTTTAGTATATTGTAAAAACATATACACCTTCTTCAAAAAGGTAATCCATTTTCACATTTATAATATATTTTCTTACTCACAACCCAAACAGTATTAAGTGTAGCGTCGGCTGGGTGTGGAAATAGGACTGTCTCCAGTCGGTGCATCAAATTGACAGTTCTAAACTTACGTTTGAAGTTTTTTTTTTTTTTGTTGTTGTTGTTTTTGGCATTAAGCTGAATAAAAGTCGGTGCAAGGTATGCTTGGACATGCATAAAAATTATAGATACGGAGAATATTGAAAGTCGCCTTTTTTATTTATATCGTTTAACAACACAAAACTCGATAGTGTTTACTATTATAATATTAAAGGTATTGTGCAGTAGACCCGCTGTAATCTGGGTTCCGATGTTCGACTCTTTGCATCATCTGACCATGACGCAGGTTGATAAATATCGGCAGATGTCTGTACCACATGTATACATTGTTGAGTCAATTTGCTGGTGACACTTGACAAGTGCGTAATTATGCTTTAAGATTACTTATTGTTAAAGCACTGGTGTAGTTCCTCATTCCATTACGGCAACGAAAAACTATGTACGTACTTATAGGGAAAGGGGGGCAAAGTGAATATGTGAGGTAAAGCGAGTAATGGTATTTACAGTCTTTTAATAAGGCATGGGATCGAAACTTTTTTTTTGTGGCTTGTGACGTCACTACTGAAGGAACAAAATGTCGAGATTGAACGTCTGTGTGTTAGTGTGTGGCGAAAACAAGAAAAGAAAGGAAAATAAACGAATGTAAAAAAATCAAGGTTAGGGTTTTCAAAATATTTCAGTATTTGCAGTGTTGCCAATGAAGTAAAGTTTTTATTTTTCAATTCACACTACATGTGCGTATTGGACATTTGTTATTCCTAGTGATGATAAATATCATGAGGGGGTTTGTTTGAAAACCCGCCAACTTCAATGTTTAAAGAACTAAGGTAAATGAATTTACTATTGCTATTTTGAAAGCCCTTCAACATGGTGCAAAGGGCTAATTCAAAACGCCCCATATCTTCTATTGCTGAAGGTGAGAGTATGTTCCAAAATCCGCCATCCGCACATATTATTAGTTTTGCTTTTCGGTCAAAGCACCGAAATTCGGTGTGGAATTATGGGAAATGTCTGCAGTTTTCGGATTTTCTTGTCCCGCACATTATCACATCATTTTGCTTTGCTTTTTCAGCAAGAATGCATGTGTTTCTTTAAGTTCTGAAATGTATTTCTTAATGCAATAGCAACGTAAGTAAATCGTTGTTTTCCTGTGTAGGCAGTGGTGAAGTTGGGCCGGAACGGAGTTCCGTTATAAATAAAATCTAGCCTCGATAGCACGAAGACATACAGACGAAATTATCTTGAAAGTGTTTTCAATATAAGATAAGTGCCCCTATATGGCCATGCTAAGGTTTGAGATTTTTTCTAGCCGCCATTTTGAAAGAAATCAAAGCCATTTTTTTCTTCATCGTTTTCATGGGTTAATGGATTTTCATAGAAAAAATTTCAAGCAACATGAAAATAGTTTTACTGGTCCAAGAAACCGAAATTTCAAATGTCTACCTATTGTCCATATCAGGAACATGTGTATATGATATGGCCACCTTTGTCCCATGTTATGTAAATTGTAATTTTTCCAATTTCATAACGCAGTTCTACTAAAGCTGGAAGATAGATTCCTGCTGGATGATTCAGTGCCTGGCGGTGGCGAAGAGTCACCTGTATCAATACACAGAGTATCAACGTGATGAGGATCATCTAATCAATGACAATGGCCTGGGTGGCCATATCAGGAACAAGTCAACTTTCAGAAAAATCGTTTGATTATGAGCAATTCGTAAAAGATACGCCACCAATGACAACACCAATCGAAAGAGCATTAAAAACTTAATACATTACAATGGTTTTCATGAAAAAAAAGGCTTTGAGAAACATCCATAAAACTAAGGAGACTTATCAGAGAAAACCAATAAGAGGTCACACGAAAAACAAAAAAGCAGCAACTGACGCCATATTGTTCAACCTGGCTGGACGGGAAATGATCACGTGACACAATACCCCCCCCCCTCCCTGGATGCCATATAGCGGATTTTTTGTTTAGCTTACAATATGTAAGGTACCGAGATAGTAATTAAAAAAAAACAGGATTTTGTGCTGTATAAATTTATTATATTTAAACTGTAAATACATTATTGATAAATATGACATACATACTTATGCTTCATATATGTCGCAAAGCTAAAGAATATAACTAAGTGAATCTTGTATATAAAACTTACAGTGAGATAAATCTACTAGTTGAATGATATTACAGAATGAGCATATCAGGTAATTGCCCAGGTGGCCGATAGATAGATCTAACTTTTCTTGCCAAATGTCAATAGGTACAGGAATTTTGTATGTTGATAATGAAGAAGAAAACATAAAGAAAAGAATAATGATAAAGTAGGAAGAAGCACAGTAAAGACGATAACTAGTAAGATGTCTGTTTATTGAAGAAATTATTCTTAAAACATGATCGGGCGCTGATATCTATTGTAGCTGCCGAGTAGTATATCAGACCATCGGCACCACAGGCCAGAGAAACCTGTGTATGTAAATATGTTTTCTTCGTATTCCGTAGCTTGGAAAATCTTAGGTTTCCTCATGTCGCTGCAAAGTGTTTGGGAAATAAACTTAACTCTACTTATCTTGCTGTGGATTGGGGGCATGCTAATCGCTTGTGGGAGCTGGCAGAACTATGTAACTGTCCAATATATTAACGACATAGGAAAGTATGGTCTGTAATGAATTTTTCATTACACGAAATTATATTTTGTAAAGTGAGGTGAATATGTACAATTTCTGTATATTATGTGTTAGGTAAGATTGGCCAATCTAGGTAATTAAGCGCTTATAGTGTTAGGTAAATATGCAATTTAAATTTCGTTTAGCGAAATTATTATTATTAATAATATTTTTTAAGAGAATGTAAATAATTTTTGTATTTAATCTTTCTTCTTTATTTTAGGAAACAACGTATAGTTTGTTGGTGTATTTAAAGTGTGTATTTCGTACTCGTGTATATTTACTTTGTTTTAATTTCTCTGTGTTTCTTTCTTAGTTCTTCCAAGTATCTTTTTAAATAAAACAAAAAAAGAGATTTTTTTTTGTGCAAGGAAATGTTAGAAGTTACGTGACTCTGAAAGTTCGTTTGGCCCCAAGCTATCACACATGGTCAGCACTTGTTTTCGCTTCCCCCCACTTTCTGGGAGAAGGAATTCGTTAACGGACGCGGGGTTTTTCGCGCCCGACTGGTCAGTCGCGAAGGACGGATCAAGATGGTCAGCTCGAAAGGAAGTGCTACGCAATCTATAATAGGAATACAATAGCGGCCATCGGCTGGAAACAGGCTTTATTGTTTTATAATGGGCTCGAATGGAATGTATATTTTTTGGTTCTTATAAATGCCGTAATTGTGGCTGAAAGGATAAGCCGATGAATTGGTCGCCAGGTAGGAAATATGTTGTGGTATTTTTATGGAAACCCCAACTGAATATTTTTGTCTCAAGGAAGAGAGAGAGAGAGAGAGTGGGAAGGATAAATTAAACAGAAGCTCGTAAAAATTGAGCTGGAATAACCTCAGTCCATTGATTTTAAATACTGGCCGAGCGAGTGTCTTATGAAATATTATTTTTCTATGCACTTGTTAAGATTTTTGCTAATTAATTTGCTGGAGGCCAGAGTACAAGATCTGACAAAAGACAGTATTTTATTTGTGACTGTTGGTAGAAACATTTTTGTGTAGTATTAACTTTCTTTTGGTGTTCTCTTTGTTATTCCTTGTAGATGTTATTATCATAGAATCTTCCTATCTTTTTTGTTTTTTCCTTCTCTGTAAAAAATAGAATTTCGGGCGTAGAGTAAGCGAGCGAATCTATTCAGGGTGAATAGAAGGGGCTCAGTAGAATTGAAACGACTGAATGGGTGGAGTAAGTCGGAATCAATTACTTCTGATATAATTTCTATGCCTATCCCTTTTATTTTTTCTCCTATGGGAGTAGATTAATTGCATAACCAATTTCTCTTTTCTTTTTAAGTACTAAATTTCTAGTAGCTAGTTATCACTGCACTAACCTATTAACTGGCTCATGGGAAAAAAGGGAAATTTTTTGGTTCTATGCATGAGGGAATTTTTGGTGGATCAAAAAAGGGATTAGAGCATGTTGGTGGAATCTTGGGAATTTCAATTGGCTAATTGAAGGGATTCCGAAGTAGTAAATGGTGGTATATGGATGCATGGGGCTACTTTTAAATTGATGGTATTTAGAGTAAACTGGTGGATGGAATTGGGAGGAAACAAATTGGGAATCTTTTTTCTTTTCATTTTTATGGACGATATTGGTTAAAAAGATATTCTGAATTTGGATGATATAATACCTAATTAGTGAAACAAACGATTAAAGATTAAAGTGCTTTATTCGCCTGATTATATAATATCTCAGTATTACTCATAAATACGAATGTGTGACAAGAAAGGTCGAGACATGTTGACATGAAATTATTTAAAATACCCACTGATTAAGTCTCTAAATTGAGTATCAGAGTGATAGAGCTTATGACATTTCTATGCACAGTATCATTGCTAAAATCGTAAATTTGTGTTTAATTTGATTTTACAAGAGTTCTCCTAAGACCTTGTGTTATTCGTAGTTCGCTGCGAAAAAATATATTGATTTAATCTTTTGTATGGTGATATGGCCGTTAGTCTAAATTATCGAAACGTGTTGAAAATTTGAGAGAGAAAGGAAGGCCTGGAATAAGTTATCTACATGCTAACAATTTTAGGTTTACTTTTGTTTAGCAAATTGCCATTAGTCGAGTAGAGGAAACCTTTCAATGCTCTAGTTAAATGATCTTATAAAATATTCGTACTAGAGAGACCTTTTCGATGTGAATACTTGCACGATCATAAAGTACTTATTAGTCAATAGTTCACGAGAGACCTTTTAGATGTAAATCGGAAGGTCAACAAGTAAAGACATCATATCGATAGAGAGACCATTTAGCTGCAAACTGTTTCGTAACTACTGCTCACAGGTATATCACAGTACAGCGAGAGACCTTTTAGTTGCGGAACAAGGTTATTAATTCAGCATACTATATCGATTCAGATTGTTGCTTGCGTATTATATACCAGTAGGAAAAAACCCTTTGCATGCGAAACAAACAAAAAGGCCAAACAGATAGATTATTCTCTTGTATCAAATTAGTTGACACATAAGTGAGCTGTGTTTATTACTAAACCGGATAGGTATTAGCAAGACGATAAATCAGTAGTAGTGACATTCCTCTTATACCTTATCACGTAATTATTTTTCATTAATTACATGAGGTGACACTGCTTATAAAAAGAATTCACAGCTCCCAATAAACAACAACACCACACCATTTAAAAAAAGTGGCGCCCGAACATTAAACAATTGCTTTATTAGGAATAAAGCCACAAAGAGATTTTAGCAAGATAATTGTTCATGAGATTACGATCATTCTTTAGAACTAGAACCATGGATCAATACA